>VDFB02180291.1:0-30461 GCA_007258455.2 Sequoia sempervirens
TGAGAGACCAGTCGAATTTGTGCAGTTTGTGAGAGCTTCATACAGAGGTTCTACTATGCTTTATCAGAGTTTTGTTGAGTTCTTTATCAAAGACAGGAGGGTTTGTGGAGATGGCAACCTTGTTTCATCATGGCAGGCATTTGACATCATGGTCGTACCTTTAGAGTTGAGATTTGGGCTTTTTGCTTGAAGTGCGTGGCTATCTGTGCAAGGGAATTTGGGTTTTCTAGGAGAAACGCCTTCCAATTTGAGGGTTTCTCTTCACCTTTCTTTGCGTCCAGCATATACTTCTCATTTGCCTCAATTTCTGCGCTGGATTTCACTTTCTGTAGCTTCCTACACTGGATTTTGCTAGATTTCTCCATCTTGGTTGGAAAACTAGACTTCATTTCTTAAATAAATAATCTGGGAGCTTTTGGGTATGTTTATGAGTTTTGAATCCATTGTTAAGCTTATTTATTACCTTCTATAATTTCAATTCGCTTAAATCAGCTCAGATTTACATTTTATGAGCAATTTATATGATGCACCCCTTCTCTTTTATCTATAAACTTTCTCTAAAAAACTAAAATAACACTTTAAGACTTAAGAAAATACTGGGGTTTGAGTTGAGAGCTAGCAGGGCTCATCACAATGGTATCAGAGCCTCTGATCCTACTAGCTTGTAGGGTTAACAGTTTCTATGTGGCCTCATCAAAATAGGTTTGACAGGTACTACTCACGCAGGGGTCCAGGTTTGCAGAGAAGTACTTTTGAGCCTTTTTCAACATTTCCATTTGACGAACAGGAAGAAGAATTAGGCTTTGATAACATGGCTGACAGGGAAGTTGAAGGTTCTCACAGGAATCATCTTGATGAAGAGGATGAAGAAGTTAGAGATGTACTTAGGGGCATGGTGGTAGGCCAAGAATAGGTGGCGAATATCCTCCAGTAGCTGAGCACAAATGTTCAGAATTTGACACTTCATAGAGGTCAGAATCAGGATAGAGATCAGGGAGGCAGTATTCATAGAGAACCACACAGATTTATAGCTCTAGCACACACCTTTGAGAGAGCTACATGTCCTACTTTCATTGGAAATGAAGCTAAGGAAGAGGACAAGGTTGAACAAGGTGGTAAAGTGAACTTTGCTGATAACATCATGACTATGCATGATGAATGGGATGCACTGCCTCTAAGAGTTAACGAGCACCTTAACTTCGATAGATTCATGAGCCAGAAGAGGGAGTATAACCATAATAGGAATGACAGGAGGCCTAGAAACAATCAAAGTGAACTCAGACAGGCTACCAACAAACTAACCTTAGTTCACTATGATGGCAGTGGTAGAGTTACATCTCATGCCTGGGTGAGTAAGTTGGACACATTCTTGACATTACGTCCTATGCCAGAGGAAGATGCCATTAGATTTGCAACACTTCACCTTGATGGCATGGCACATGACTGGTGGATCCATGGCATGGCTACTCTTCACCATGACCGGATTACCTCATACTAGGAGTTCACTAATAGACTGGTAGAGAGATTTGATAAATGTGATCCTGAACTATTCTTCAGGGATCTTGCATAGTTAAAATAGTTGGGTAGCTTGGAATCGTACATTGGAGAGTTCCAAAGACTATCTGTGATGGTGACAAGCATCTCAGAGAGAAGGCTGATCATATTATTTATTGAGGGTCTTTTCGAACCCACGAAAGGTTGGATAAAAGCATTTGATCCACCTACATTATAGGAGGCCATGAGGAAGGCTCGCAGTATGGAGCTTACTACACCTCGTAAGCCATTTGGCACGAAACCTTCTACCTCCTACATAGAGAACAAATCTAATCCAAAGAAAAAATTTGTAGCCCCTTTAGATCGTGACACAATGAATGATCTACGAAGGAAGCTATGATTTTACTGTAAGGGACCATATGACTTTAATCATGACTATCCCCTCAAGCCTAAATGGAAAAATAGGCACATGGAATGGTTTTATGAGGGAGAAATGTTGACTAATTTTTCTGATCAGCAAGCTGCTATCTATGACACAAATGAAGAAAAATCATAAAATGAGGCGGAGATTGATGTAGAGAGTGAGCTGCAAGAAGCTCATATGTCCAGCATGTAGAGAGAGGGATCTTTCAGGCTCCGTGGGATCTTAGCAAGTCAAAGAGGTATATCTCTTTTGGACACGGGTGCAACCCACAACTTTATTGATTCATGGTTAGTGGAGAAAAGGGGAATTCAAACTCAATAGTTTGAAGGCATTCATGTGAAGGTTGTAGATGGATACACTCTCAACTATGAGAGGATGATTCCTAATTTTCCATTGAAACTCAACTATTTTGAGTTTAAGGCAGATTTTTATGTTGTGAACGTGGGAGGAACAGATATAGTTCTCGACATGAAGTGGCTTCATGCAATAGGTGAGTTCACACTTAATTTGCATGACATGGAGATGAAATTTAGAGTTGATGGCACAAATCATGTTCTTAAAGCCATCAAGGACAACAACCTAAAAGAAATTTCACTCCGAAGAATGGAATGTTTGATTTGACACGACATGGTAGATTGGGCTGCTGAGTGCAAGTTAATACCTTCACAGTTGGAGCAGCAAGCTTCTTCTTACCATCCTGATGTACAGGAACTTTGAATCAAACATGCAAAGGTTTTCAGTGCTATTCCACCAGGTAGACCTCCTGATAGAGGTATTGAGCATATCATAGAGCTAGATGAGGGCAGGAAACCTATCATGATCACTCCTTACTGGCACCCCAAATGTTTAAAAGATGAAATTGAGAAAAATATTAAGGAACTTTTAGCTATGGGGCACATTAGGCTGAGTAAGTCACCCTTTGCTTCATTAGTTGTTTTGGTGAAGAAAAAGGATGGTACACTTAGGATGTGTATTGACTATAGGATGCTCAACTGGAAGACTATAAAGAACAAGTATCCTATTCCACAGATAGATGAGTTGATAGACGAGCTTCATGGAGCTTGCTATTTCTTGAAGATTGATTTGAGGACAGGTTACCATCATATCAGAGTTCAAGAGGAGGATATTGAGAAAACTGCATTTAGATGTCACTATGGACACTATGATTTCTTGGTTATGCCATTCAGTTTAACCAATACTCCAACCACATTTCAGTCTACTATGAATAGGGTTTTCCATCCTCACTTGAGGAAATTTGTATTGGTATTCTTTGACGACATCCTGGTTTACAACAAATCATGGGAGGAACACATGGTTCACCTGGATGAGGTATTGAGTATACTTGACAGGGAATCCTTGTACGCCAACGAGTCCAAGTGTTATTTAGGCATGGTAGAGCTTTTGTATCTGGGTCACATTATTAGTGGAGAGGGAGTCAGCATGGATCTAGAGAAAGTTTGAGCTATCATCGATTGGACTACACCTGAGAAATTGACACAGCTTAGGGGGTTTGCAGGATTATGTGCCTTCTATCGTCGGTTCGAAGTGGATTCTCGTGACATGCTACGCCACTAACTGATTTGATGAAGAAGGGAGCCTTTGTGTGGACACCACTTCCACTTGCATAGGCGTGCTTTGAGAAGTTCAAGCTTCTCATGACTACATGTCCAGTCTTGGCTTTTTCGTATTTCACCAAACCATTTGAGCTACATTGTGATGCCAATGGTGAGGGTATTGGTGCAATCATCATGTAGGATTGACACCCTATAGCTTTTGAGAGTAGGAAGCTAAGAGGTCCTGAATGGAGCTATAGTATCTACGATAAGGAAATGTTGGCCATCATGCATGCCATGGCCAAATTCAGGCAATACTTGGTTGGTAGTAAATTCAGTGTTAAAACTAATCATAATAGTCTGAAACATTTTCTTGGGCAGTGAGATTTGAACGAAAGGAAATAGAAATGGGTCAACAAACTTCAGTCCTATGATTTTGACATCTCCTATGTCAAGGGCACTCAGAATGTGGTTGCTGATGCATTATCTTGTCGTCCTCACTTGAGATCCATTACACAGATTTCAAAGGACTAGAGACACATGATAGTAGCGGAGTATGCTAAGAACCCGTGGGCTTCTAGCATAGTGGATGGGATAGTACAGGATGATAGGTAGATGATATTATCATTTACAAAGGAAGGATATTTTTTGTCTCAGGTTCTGAGATGAGGGACATAGTATTGAGATTGTTCCATGATTCACCTATGGCAAGACATCTCGGTTACTTTAAGACCTACATGCAGGTATGGGAGAGATTCTCTTGGAAGGGTCTCAAGTCTTTTTTTCTTCAGTATGTCAGGGAATGCCTTGTTTGTCAGTAGAACAAGCAAGAACATACATACCCTATAGGTTTACTCCAGCCGCTTCCTATTCTTGAGAGGAAGTGGGAATGCTTGTTGATGGACTTCATTATGGGCTTGCCGAAAGCTCAAGGGAAAGACAACATTTTTGTGGTGGTAGATCGATTGACGAAGTATGCACATTTCTTCTCAATCACTACTACACACACAGCTACTCAAGTAGTGGATTTGTTCTTCCAAGAGGTATTTAGGTTGCACGGTTTTCCTCGGAGCATAGTCAGTCACAGAGATAGCAGGTTTATGAGTAACTTTTGGCAGGATTTATTCAAACTTTGTGGGACAGAACTCACTCTGAGTACCAGCTACCACCCATAGACAGATGGGCAGACTGAGATAGTCAATAAATGGGTGGAGGGATACTTGAGGAATTACAGTTCAGGGAAGCAAAAGGCATGGGTGAAGTGGTTATACCTTTGTGAATATTGTTACAATACCACTCATCACATGAGTATTTAGATGACACCATACCGAGCGTTATATGGATATGATGCTCCGAGTTTTCTAGATTTATTGCTGAGTGACAGTAGAGTACCCAGTGCTGGTGATCTATTGTAGGAGAACCAGGACATTATGAGAGAACTCAGGGAGAATATTATTCAGAAAGCTCAAAATCAGCAAAAGCAATATGCTGATCAGAGGAGAGTGGAGCGATCTTTCAAGATTGATGATTTGGTGTATTTGATGCTTCATCCTTATAGGCAGTCCACCCTTCGTAAGAAGGGCACCGAGAAACTTAAGCCGCAATACTATGGACCCTTCATAGTTGTCAGACATGTCGGTGAAGTGGCTTATGAGTTAGATCTTCTAGTGGACAGTAAGGTTCACAATGTGTTCCATGTGTCGCACCTCAAAAAGGCGTTGGGACAATAGGTGACTCCTTCTATTGATTTACCACCCCTGGATGATGAGGGGAAATTGATTTTGATACCTGAGGCCATTATGGATTCCAGAGAGTATCATCTTCAGAGGCAGGTTATCAAGGAATACTTGGTAAAGTGGAAAGATCTACCGGTAGAGGATGCTACTTGGGAGAGTGACAGTATTCTTCAGCATCCATCTTTGAGTTTGCTTGTGGACAAGCAAATTCAGGGAGGGCGGACTATGATGTCCCCACTCTAGTCAATTCTTGGGAACAGTGTGTTAGACCTTTCTTGGACCCTTATGGGCTAGCTAGATTGGTTAGAGGGTCAATGGTGTTTTCTAGAGGGGTTGATCATTCTTGTTTTCAGAGCTCAGTGATTGGTTCACAGTAGGTGTTAGCAGTTTAGGAGTTGACAGCTTCTGAGGCACAGGAATATTTGAATTTTTGAGAGAGTTATGGATTTTTAAGTGATTTGAGTTAATTAATTAACTTAATGCTTTATTATAAAGTCAAATTGACTTTATACATTTTATATCACTTAAATATTTTATAAAGGTGATTTAATATTTTAATCACTTAAAATATAAAAGGGTGCCCAAGTATTTAAGTCAAAACTATTGAAATGACTTAAATATATTTTAAAAGATTTAAAATATGAAGAAGGGCGTATCTTTCTTGGAAGTTGTGCTTTTTTGCATATAAGGCATTTTGGAAATGAGAAATTCACTTCTTGAATATTTCAACTTTTCCTTGGACATTTTTCTTGTACTTTCACCTGTGATCAAGGTTTTGAGCAATCTTCCATTGGAGAACAAAATCTCTTCAATGTTGAGCACTTTTGAGACTGTGAGAGACCAGTCGAATTTGTGCAGTTTGTGAGAGCTTCATACAGAGGTTCTACTATGCTTTATCATAGTTTTGTTGAGTTCTTTATTAGAGACAGGAGGGTTTGTGGAGATGGCGACCTTGTTTCATCATGGCAGGCATTTGACATCATGGTCGTACCTTCAGAGTTGAGATTTGGGCTTTCTGCTTGAAGTCTGTGGCTATTTGTGCAAGGGAATTTGGGTTTTCTAGGAGAAACGCCTTCCAGTTTGAGGGTTTCTCTTCACCATTCTTGGTGTCTGGCATATACTTCTCATTTGCCTCAGTTTCTAGGCTAGATTTCACTTTCTGTAGCTTCCTACACTGGATTTTGCCAGATTTCTCCATCTTGGTTGGCAAACTAGACTTCATTTCTTAAATAAATAATCTGGGAGCTTTTGGGTATGTTTATGAGTTTTGAATCCATTGTTAAGCTTATTTATTACCTTCTGTAATTTCAATTCGCTTAAATCAACTCAGATTTACATTTTATGAGCAATTTATATGATGCGCCCCTTCTCTTTTATCTATAAACTTTCTCTAAAAAACTAAAATAACACTTTAAGACTTAAGAAAATACTGGGGTTTGAGTTGAGAGCTAGCAGGGCTCATCACATTATAGGCTCTTTATTGCAACAAAAGGTAATCACTCTTGGATCATGCTATAATTACATCGTAACTTGTTAAACTTGAGACAACCTGAATGCACCCAATGATGATTGACACCTACATTATACAACCTGAATTAACTACATTATATGAGTGCCTCTATTTCTATCACAACATAGCCACATTAAACTTGGGTCACACATTAATGCATCATGTATTTGTTATAGCACAAGCGTACCACACTTTGATAATAGGTTATGGATCACATAATTAGGAGTCCACAAAATTTGTTTCCTTAGTTTGTGATCTTATGGTGATTCCACACAACAAAATATGGACATGAAATTCTCAAAAACCTAAACCTCTAAAATGAAATATGATGAGATGTTGCTTTAAAATATGATTTTCGAACCTGGAACTACAAATCTGACTTCACAACTGAATTATGCAAAAAGACAATGACTACCCTCAACCTGGCGATATCTTCTTGAATTTTTTTTATTTTTCCCAAGAAAATCATCCTTGGTTCTCCACAAACTGTCTCAAGTAGAGCAAAACACTGTCGCAATAAATCAACTAACTCACTTTTTCTTATGTAGGCCACAATTTGATTTTTCTATTTCCTTTCCCAGGGATTCATTAGTTGTGTGTTCCTTGGGGCTATCCTCTTCCTTAGAGGCCTTCTTTTCTTCCCCTTTCTCCTGCTCATGTTCTTCATGATGTTCTTTTGGGCTCCTTTTGGTTTCATCCTCTTCCTTAGGCTCGCCTTCTTTATCTTCTATTTCCTTTTCTTCTTCTTCATGCAGAGGAGGCACTTCTTCATCATTCTTGGGGATTTCACTTTTCTCCCTAGTTGGAGGTTCAATTTCTTCCATTTTCTCATCTGTATTCTTCTCTTCATCAAAGGGTCATTTATCTACTTCTTCTCTGATGTCCCTAAGTTGTTGAGCCAACTCTTCCTCAAGCTTTGGGTCAAAAAATTTCACAATATACCTTGTTCTTAGCTCCTTAATGTCTTCTTTGAATGATTGTGTTTCTTCCTCCCTTTCTTCACGCACCACTTTATCAATTAATAGGTGTTGATATTTGGGATGCTCGTGATAATCATTTTCTTCCTCTTCTATTTCTTTGGAAAATTCCCTTTCTTTCCTCTCCA
Organism: Sequoia sempervirens; assembly: GCA_007258455.2. NCBI lineage: Eukaryota > Viridiplantae > Streptophyta > Pinopsida > Cupressales > Cupressaceae > Sequoia > Sequoia sempervirens. The sequence continues at coordinate 7,823 of VDFB02180291.1, forward strand.
ACTCTTCTAATATTAGCATTGCAACCTCCATCGTGGCTGGTTCAGTTGGAGGAGGGATAGGAAGGTTAGCAACAACATGTGCCAAGGTAGCTTGTATTATCGGGTTCATTAACAACCCAGATAGCTTTGTCAGTATGTTTTGCATGTGTCAAGTGAAAGCCTTTGGGATAAATAGAGTGGGAATTGGCATCGTTGTAGTAGATAGTGGGAGGGATGATGATGGAGACATGGATGAAGAAGAAAGTGGAGAGGTAGTGGCAGAGGAAGAATCTATTATTACTATTTGTGCAACAGGTGGGGTGGAAGCAAGGTGGACTGAAATGTCCATCGTAGGTGGAGAATAGGTGACCATTTCCTAAGAGGCAGGTGGAGGAGCAACAATGGTGGTGATGACAACAACGGTGACCATGAGGGTGGAGGTAGTAGATGGGGACTTTGGCTGCTCGACCTCTTGTTCCTCTCCTTCATGGAGTGGGTCCTCCTAGATGATGGGCATCTCTGTAAAACTACCTAATTTCTTTGGTTTCTTGGAAGGTTCACCTTCCAAGGCCTTCCTTGAGTACACCTTATGCTTGGGCTGACATTTAGCCATTTCTTTCCTCTTTCTTGACCTGGTAGCTGGAGGAGATTTTTAAGTTTCTCCAGATGGGGCAACAACTATCCCGCTGTCGGTCTCGCTTCCTGGCTCATCTTCAAGCTCACTATATGTTAAGGTAACTCCCTATAGCTTCAATTGGGAAATATTCCCGTCGATCCATTCTTTGGTTCTCGCCTCAATGGGTTTCATTAGAATGTTGAGGTCATTGACCTCTTCCTCATTCAATCAATTAGGGGTAGTGGTAGATTGGCAACATCCTCATACCAAGGATCAACCATCGTGCCCTCATCCTCAACAATCTAATCCGTCACTGGAAACAGGTTCACTGTTTTGACAAAATAGGTCATCATACACATGTAGTGCCTCATACATACTTATTTTTTATCTTTGTAGTTGGCCCAAAATTCTTCAACGTTATGTAAATAGGAGTACTCTATCCCAACCATCTTCTTTAACTTTCCATACGGATCTATCTGTGGCCTAGCAATATGGAATTCCAAGTTGTACTTGTTGATGCCAAAATTTGACGAGGTAACAATGTCTTATGGGAAACTTAGTTTATGGGGGACCTTTTGGGCTAAAATGAGTGACCTCTAGGTTTTTGGAGAAGTCAGCTTCTTCTGTAATGGGGGTTTGGAAAGGGAAAAGGAAAAAAATATAATGAAATAAAATCTAACCTAAGGTGATGCACCAAGACTTAATGATAGGCACAATAAATCATAGATCTAAGGGCCAAATTGGTGTTTATAGTGTTCCAGAAAATCAAAAACTGAAGATTATAGCATAGACAATCCATTCATTGACATAAAATAACATCACATACATTCCTACTGCTAAGAAGAGTCATTAGACATGATTTAGGTCAGCAAACTTGCATTCAACAAATATAGATGTCTTCAAATGAAATGTCCAAACAATAAGAGCACAGTTTACAGTTTGATCAAATAACATGAAAGAATAGAAAGGCATAAAAATTGGCATAGTCCATTCGAGACCACGTTTTGAGGGATGGTTGATGTTGTGGTGGTGGTTTACGTTATCGGGGTGGTTGTCATTTGTTATTATGATATTGATGGAGAGCTTTGACTGATGATTGGTGGGTTGATTTGATTTTGTTGATTGATGTTTGGTAAAGGAGGAAGCACTAAACTAGGTGGTGTGGATATCGATGGTAGTGGTGGAAGTGGTGGGAAAGTGAGTGACATGCTCCCTTGAGGAAATGATGAAGTTGTTGAAAAATGAGGTGTTTTCTTAGCTCAATACTCTGTAAAACTTCAAATTGCTGTTCTAAGTAAGTCTTTTCTTTGTTACATAAATTCTTTGTGGATGATTATCTTGATTAATCCATTTTATGTTGTAGAATGTAGAGAGAATTATTAAGAAGAACTAGACAGGATAATAGAAGGATCACACAAGATATACCGTGGAGAAACCCTTTCGGGAAAAAACTCCACCAAGAATTATTCTATTATTCAAACTCTGAATTACAATAGCTCCAATTCTTGCTTGAGAATGCTTCTTCTGTCTTTACCAATCTTCTTCACACCTGCAATAACCAATCTCCAACTCTATTCAACTTGCTTGAGATAAATACACAATATGCAACCTTGTAATCTCCAAATGGTGATAATTACAATGCACAAGCTCAAGCCCTTGAAAAGGTACGCCATATTGCTTCAAGTTGAGTTCTACCGTGAAGACCAAAGCTTAGAACATGTGCTTTACCCATTTGGGCATCCCAAACTAAAGCTACAACTCATCCTTCACTTCGGTGATAATTACAAAGCTCTTCCTCAAAGATGGCGCCCAAAAGAGGGTCCCACTTAACAGAGCCTTCAAAAATATCTTATCATGCATTGGAGTTAATTCCAAGAAAGCATCTTAGGCACCCAAGTTGGCTCTAAGTGATTTCTAGTTAACTGAAACATTTACTCAACACCATTCCCAAAGAATGATCATCCCTTGTTAACTGAAGGTAGTCCCTATTATCTATCATACAACACAATGTTATTAGCCATGCATTACAAGTTAACTGAAGCTAACTACATGCAACTCAAAATAACCAACATGCATGCAACATGCACTTGCATGCAACTGAAGATAACTGAACTGAACTGAACCGAACTGAACTGAACTGAACTGAACTGAACTAAACTGAGCTAAACTGATTCTGAACTGAACTGAACTGAACTGAACTGATTTGAACTGAACTTAACTAATCTTAACTGAACTTCAAGCATGCAAACATCAAATCCTAACTTCTAGGATCTTTACATGCATTCAGAAGTGTTAACTGTTACTCCGTATAGTTAACTGGACACAAGGTGAGTTTCACCTTACCATGTGTGCACTCCACATGCTCCTATTATTTAGGAATAACTACAAATGTCAATTTCATGATTTATTTCATCCAAATAATTAATCTCATCCTAATCTTAGTGTTGTTGAACACATTCCAAGAATCTAGGAGATACATGAAATAATTAATGTTTAGGATTTGCAATTAAATGGCATCCTATTTCCAACATTCTCCCACTTGACATTATACATTGCAATTATTCTAAACAAGGAATAATAAAACAAGTACAAGAATCAAAGCCAATGGCCTTCTTGCACCAACTAATCAAACCATGCTAACTTCAAATGCAACCTGCATAATCATGAAGCTTCCAAGCAAATGATTAAAACCAAGAGAACTTATCTGTATGGTTTCATAAGATAATCTGTAACATTAATTAAAGTGTTAACTTTTTTCAATTAATACCTTCCCATTATCAACCAAACCATTACCTTTCCCAAGCCTCTGTAACCAAACCACCTCTTTAGAGGCATGCTAAACCACCGAGTGTGTTGAATTCACATTCAACCAATGTGTAGACTCCTCGGTCTTTTCTGTTGAAAAACTTTTCTTACAAGTAACCATTCCAACAAATGTCTCTTACCACAAGAGAATTCCAGCCTCACCTATTTCTCCAAGTATCCATGAGGACCTGTAACCAACCAATCCATGCCAAACTCCAAATGCAACACAACACTTTCATGAAGTAATCAAGCAAATGATTAATGTACCCAAAACTTAAGAGAACTACACAAGATCATTGTCAAAGCTCCAATCATGAATCAGGAACATAAACATGACATCCATGATCTAACCATCTCCTCTTAGGAGATCACATGCATCATAACATCCTTATACATCCTAGTCTCAAGAGAACCATGTAATATGCCAAACTCTAAATGCATATCAAGAGTAAACCATGACATCCATAACAAATATACTCTAAACCAAGAAACCATATCTCTAATCACATGGAGATAACCTTACCAATGATGCATCCAAGTCACTGCCAACAACTCCCACTGAACCGTGATACCGAGTCACACATGGCATCATGACTACCATCTTCTTCATGAAGATCACTAAATCCTACCAAAGCTCCCACTGAACTGTGATACCGAGCTATACATGGCAACAAGATAAACATCAAACCATCACTGTCAAAAGCATATGGAATTTCAGATATTTCCTCATGATCATAATTATCATAACATGTATTATGCCACAACTCTAAACCGCTAATCAAGAGTATACCATGACATAATAACAAAACCATCCTACAACCAAGGATCCACATCATTTCCAAATGCTCCCACTGAACCATGATACTGAGCAATCCCATGGCATCATGATGCACATAATCAAAACCCCATTTTTGTCATAAGCTCACACCAAACCTGTGAATCCAAGCTCTCAATGACCTCTGTAACAAACTTATTTTTTTCAAAATCAGCAATAGCAAAAATAATAAAAGCTCCCACTAAGCCAAAAAAACCTCCAATATTTTAAGAGAAAGGAATCCCAATACTCTACCCAACCTCAGCTCTGATACCAAATGTTGAAAAATGAGGTGTTTTCTTAGCTTAATACTCTGTAAAACTTCAAAATTGCTGTTCTAAGTAAGTCTTTTCTTTGTTACATAAATTCTTTGTGGATGATTATCTTGATTAATCCATTTTACTGTTGTAGAATGTAGAGAGAATTATTAAGAAGAACTAGACAGGATAATAGAAGGATCACACAAGATATACCGTGGAGAAACCCTTTCGGGAAAAAACTCCACCAAGAATTATTCTATTATTCAAACTCTGAATTACAATAGCTCCAATTCTTGCTTGAGAATGCTTCTTCTGTCTTTACCAATCTTCTTCACACCTGCAATAACCAATCTCAAACTCTATTCAACTTGCTTGAGATAAATACACAATATGCAACCTTGTAATCTCCAAATGGTGATAATTACAATGCACAAGCTCAAGCCCTTGAAAAGGTACACCATATTGCTTCAAGTTGAGTTCTACCGTGAAGACCAAAGCTTAGAACATGTGCTTTACCCATTTGGGCATCCCAAACTAAAGCTACAACTCATCCTTCACTTTGGTGATAATTACAAAGCTCTTTCCTCAAAGATGGCGCCCAAAAGAGGGTCCCACTTAACAGAGCCTTCAAAAATATCTTATCATGCATTGGAGTTAATTCCAAGAAAGCATCTTAGGCACCCAAGTTGGCTCTAAGTGATTTCTAGTTAACTGAAACATTTACTCAACACCATTCCCAAAGAATGATCATCCCTTGTTAACTGAAGGTAGTCCCTGTTATCTGTCATACAACACAATGTTATTAGCCATGCATTACAAGTTAACTGAAGCTAACTACATGCAACTCAAAATAACCAACATGCATGCAACATGCACTTGCATGCAACTGATAGAACTAAAACAGAATAGAATCGAATTGAACTGAATCGAATCAATTGGATTCGAATCGAATCGAATCCGAATCAACCAATCCGACCTAACTTAATCGATCTTAACTTCAAGCATGCAAACATCAAATCCTATCTCCTAGGATCTTTACATGCATTCAAAAGTGTTAACTAATTCCAGATAGTTAATCGGACACAAGGTGAGTTTCACCTACCATGTGTGCACCCACATGCTCCTATTATTTAGGAATAACTACAAATGTCAATTTCATGATTTATTTCATCCAAATAATTAATCTCATCCTAATCTTAGTGTTGTTGAACACATTCCAAGAATCTAGGAGATACATGAAATAATTAATGTTTAGGATTTGCAATTAAATGGCATCCTATTTCCAACAGGTTGTAGGATCAAAAATTCCCCCTATTCCAAATAGGCCACCTTCTCCTTATGAGGTCATGAGGAGAGAGGTTTGGGGTGTTGCATGAAATGATGATGATGATGGGTCATTGTGAAAGGTGAGGGGGACATATGTATGTAATGGATTTTGGGGGATGGGTTAACCCAGGATGGTGTTTGCATCCAAATCTTGATTGTTTATGAAGGGATGTGTTTGTAATGCATTGAGAAATGCACTCCCTTTGTTAACAATTGGTTGAGTTGGATAAATTGATGATGTGATTTGTGGGATGTTTTGAGTGAAGTTTTGGATTGGGGGTGTAGATGAAATGGGGATGGTGGATGAGATTGGGGGCATGACCCCAAAAGGTGGTTCCACAATAGTGCTCACATCGAAATTGGAGGGGAGTTTTTCTCCTTGTTTTACTAATTTGAGCATGTATAGTGAAGGATTGAGTCTCATCATGATGTTGATAATTTTATGATTCTCTGAATTTTGGACCATTTCGGTGATTTCCTCATGTGACATCCCAAAGGGATTATTGGTAAGATCCTCCACTTGACCTTCCTCTTGTTGATTTTGTGATGATGAAGGAAAGTTAGTTAAAGGATTGTTGGATCCAATGGGATTCATTTCAGAATTTTTTTGGCTTAGGTCACTTGAAGTGGATGTTTCTTTATTGACTTCCATGTTCCTCTTGTGTTGAGATCTAGTTTGCACCATAAAATAGGGATCATTTTTTAAGAATGTAGGAGATGAATCTCCAATTTTTTGGATTGATATAACTTTTGGTACAAAAGAGAAAATTTAGGATTTTTTAAGGATCAAAGGGTGATAATGAGATATGTGAAAGATGAATGATTGACGGATGATTGGAACTCTTGAGGAAATCTTGAAGAGTATGTTGAAACTTTAGGACTTGAATTTGATGTTTGATTTTTGATTTGGGATTGATTTAATTTGGATTTGGATAGTGAACTCATAAACTCTAAGAGGTCTGATTTTTTTCTAGAGTAAATTCATTCACAATAAGCTAATTTGTTTAGGTGTGAGAAGAAGAATTCATCTAAACACACCTATCCAAAGAAGATGATTTTGATTGGTTTGGTTTTGATTTTGGATAATGAACTCTTAAATTCCAAGATGTTGGATGTTATCAAGGGATAATTTTTTTCACAAGGTTTGATAATAAGTATGTGGAGAAGTATGCATCTACACACATCTAATCAAACAAGATGATTGGGGTTTGATTTGATTTTTTATTTGCCCAAAGTTTTAACATGGAGTATTTTTTCAAGATTTTTCAAGAGTTGATGGTGAAATGATTTTTGGTTTGATGCTCTTAAGAGATGGATGAAGGTTTTGATTTTGATCCTAGGTGTACCTAAAAAGACTCTTGCTTACAAGACCTCGGTTTTGAAGAACATGCTTTACTCTAGACAAGGTGTACAAATTCTCAAAAAAGATTTTGATTTTGTTGACAAAAGAACTCATACAAATTTGGATTATTTCTTGAAGCTCTTCTGTAAAATTTGAAAAGTAATCTTTGTCTGAATTCGTAAAGCATTGAGAGATGCTTTTGATGTTCTTTTGGACTGAGAGATTTTTTCTTGGGTTTCCAAACTTTGATCTTGCGTGAAATCATTGGAGACATATGTGTGGGGTTCAATTGTTTTTTACTTTGCTTAATGACTTCTTTTTATCACAAACAATCTCTTGATTTAGCTTTTGAAACTAGATGTCCAATGTCCTAATTTCTTCTCATCCCACAAAGTACGTCATGTGGGACTTTGATGAAATCAAGGCAAGGGTTACCTATTTTTGACTCTCGTAAGAAAATTTAGATGTAAACCAAGTGTTTAGAAACCTCTAGGGATAGAATCGCAAGGGAAAGCATTAACACATGAATTTGGTTAAAAATATTTTCTTCCTAAAGGGTTTGAAGTTTTGATGACAATGTTAAATGTTTTTTTCCCAATGTTTATGAACAAGAAAAGTGTTTTGTAACCAAGAACAAGTACAACCCTATGGCTATGAAAGACTGTATTTGTTGAGTCCCCACCTGGACAAGTCCAGCTGCACTTACTTTTAGTGAATGGTTAGATGCTTGACCCCACTAGATCCCCTCCATGGCACTCACTTCTCTAGGCAGCCAAGCATCAATACCCATGAAACTCCCATGGCATACTTTCCATCTCTACTAAAAGCCATAAAAGTTTGGGGTGGCTTTAGAATGACCGTTCTTGCACCAATAAATAGATAGGGATTTTGGCCTTTCTACATAAGGGTTTTAATTCGGACTTTCCTTTCGTAGGGATTGACCCATGTGGAGAGAGACCATTGTTTCCCTTCTCATCAGGACCAATCGTGTGATATTGGCTTTTGTTCTAATATCCACTTTTATATCCCGACTGAAAATACACTTGGCTTTAGTGTGTTACTGGTTCAGTCATTCCCTTGGGTGAGTACTTTTTCCCACAAGGAAAGCCCTCTAAGATAAAAAAAAAAAGTGAGCAAGTAATATTTGTAACTCGATCAATCTTTGTCGCAACACAAAGAGATATAATGTACGCAATACCCTCCAGTCACACTCGCAAGATGTGTTCAATTTTAATCCCAAATACATTGTGGAGGCAATTACTTTACCCAACTTAAGAACCCCAAAAAGCTTTTTGATTCTCAAAATCATCGTGAGGCATGAGAGAAGCGCATATGCCTTTTCAATGGTATTACTTTGAGTAAGAAATTACAAAACAAAGAAGCACTTGTTCATTTTAAACCCACAAAGAAAAGATTTGATTATTTTTAAGCACCAAAAGAAATGTGGAAATTTCCTTGTTCAATTGTTAATCCTTAAACCAAATCTAGTGAGTTTGTCCTAAAGTTCATTTTAAGCCCTTTTGTAACAAAAATTGAAATGTTCTTTTTAGAGCTCAAAAGAAATTTAGTAGGTCCCAAGCATGAAAGAACAAAATTTCTTAAGAGAAATTGTGATTTCTTTGAGTGTTAAACAAACACTAAAGTGTTCAAAAATATTTGGTATTATGAGAAAGTGATGTCATCTTGCCTATTTTCTCCTTTGCCTTTGATCAAGAAAAACTATAAGAAAACCAGATAGATTTGTAAAACAAAGGTTAGGAAAATAGGTAACAACCCAAATGATTAGAATTGAAAAAAAAAAATGTCATAAAAACTAAATTTAACTTTAAATTACTTCCCTTCAACGGTGGAACCTACACAGGCGATGCAGTTTGAAGACTTCAACAGTGCTATGTAGTGCCACTTGTCAATCAGCATCGCTCTACAACAGGGAGAGAGACTATGAAGGTGTCATTGGGTATGTGCAAGATCATCATGGAAAAAATAGGCCCTTAAGTGGCGAAAAATTCAGAAAAATCAGAGTAAGGTAACTTGACATAAAAATTTGAATAAGTTATCTATATTATTTCAAAAATATGTAAGAATAGAATTTGTAGCAAATTGAATGTAGTTTCTAAACTACTAGGTTTTTTAGAAAATTTGAAATTTTAATACAGAGTACTTAAATTTCAAGGAAAAAATAAGAAGTAGGTGTCTCTCTCGACCACCCTAACCAAAATAAAATAATAATATTTTAGATATAATTAGAGGACTCATGTCCAGATGTGATGCATATTTTATTGTAATTTTTTTCCAAGTAAATAATTAATTATGAATTTTTTATTACAACTTAAAAAAATTATAAAAACTTGTATGTTTGACCACCTTAACTTGGTTAAAACTTCATATATTTTTTTATTTTTTTTAATCTTATAGTATGTGAAGCATAAAATGTGAAGCATGTTTCAAATTCAAAAAATGTGATGATGTTTGAAAGTTATAGATGTTTTTCAATCAACCTATCAATTAGGATTTTAGTCGTAATTCAAATAGAAAATGAATAATAATTGCTTATTAAATTCAAAGTAAAGTATAATTTATACTGGTGGAAACCTGATAATCTCCTTTAAACCCCTTTTCATTTCATCAATTTTGGGTTAAAAAAAAGTCATCAACAAAATACCCTACACATACCCATCATATCACTATTTTTTGGCCCATCATGATCTTGCACATAGCCCACTCTTTTGGTCAGCAGTGGAGTTTGAAGTTTGAAATTTCCAGCGTATGAGAATAGACCCAGCAGTGTAGTTTGAGATTTTGAATTCTGGGTGGGAATACAAGGGCATCATAGTTTGGAATTTGCAATGGGGCTATATGGCGACGTTGGGATGCCAGCGGGTCTATACTGCAACATTGGTCAGCAAGCAGTGGAGTTCTCTCTAGACACACAAGAGCAACAAAAAAGAATCAAATTTGATGGGAAAATGTGATTTAAACTTCTGGTTTGCCCTCCTTCTAATGCCAAAATGAGAACCAAGATCCTAGCACCTGAAAAACACAACAAACACACACATTAGAAGATTGAAATGCAAGTTAGAATCTAAGTTCCCCATGAAATCCATTTAACAAAATTCAAAATAGGAATGAAAACAAGAACACAAGAACAAGAAAATAGATTAAATCCTATTAAGAATATGCAAACTCTTGATCTTATGGGGGAGTTGGTGCCAATTTGATGTGGAAATTGGCCCTTTCCCAACTCCTATGCAAGCTTTGGTGATTTGATGAAGATGTAATCCACTTTGTTGAAGATTCAATGAAGCTCCATGATGAAAAACCTGCATAACCTAGCTAAGACTTGATAAAAAATGGATGAGAATTGCTATGATTGAGGATGGATTTGAGTATAGTAAGTTTGCTCAAATTGTGGATGATCAAATGAGGAAAGAAGCCTCTTATTTATAGAAATACAAGATGGAGAAATGCCCAAAATGAAGCAATGTGGGACTAACTTTCAACCAATGGCCAAATGCCACTTTTCAAGATGTGAATTGGCCAAGGATGTGCATGTTTTGATGAATGTGCCCATAAATGCCTTTATTTGAAATTTGAAATTTGTGAAATGACAAGGAGGATGAAGAGTCAAATGGAGTAATGGCCACTTGGCTCAATGCAAAAGGACTTGTAAGATGAAATAAATGCCTTGTTGGAAGGACTCATCCCATTTGGAGTGATTTTCAAACTTAGACGAATATTCCTCTTTTATGTCATGTTGAGAGAAAATAGAGATTTAATAAATGAATTAAATCTATTTTCATGTGCAAGTGGCAAAAGCTAGAGGATAGGACATGGATTAGAATTAAATTAATCAAGGGTCAATTAATTTAATGAAGGATTAGATGATGTGACAAATTTGACTTAGATTTATGGGTTATTTTAAATCAAAGATGAGAAGAATATGATTTAGATATTAATTAACTAAAGTTTTTTATTTATTCAATTAAGGGAGATGGAGTTAAATTAAATCAAATAAGGTTTTAATTTATTTAATTTAATGAGATAGACTTTAGAAATTAATTAAATAAAATCAATTTATTTAACTAAATAGGGATAATTAGATCAGATTGATTGATTTAATTAACAAGAGAAAATGACTTAATCAAATAAATTATTTATTTACTTAAGAGAGGAAAATTGATGAATTTAATCAAATAAGGGTATTCGATTAAATGGTTAGACCAAGGGATGATTTAGGATGAAATGGTCTTAGTAGTCGAGATTAGATGTGCAATGTCAATCGATACATTTTCTATGTCTAAAATTCTAATTTAGCTCTTTAAGAATTTCTCTATTTGCTTGGGTTGAGTAGAAAAGAGTATAACTTGAATTTTAAATTCACAGCTCAATTCTTACACAAATTTCTTATCTTGTATTAATATGTTTAATGTGGTTTTTAAGATATAAGAGAAAAAGAATAACATGAAACATATTAATACAAATTACAGGGAGCTTGAAAGAGATAAGGGTTCAATAGAATATCATGAAACATATTAGTAAAAAAGAAGCAATTGATGCAACAATTCACATTTTCCTATTAGCTATTTGTTTGAAATTCCCATTGCGGTTTCCATAAGAGGAAAGTATAGGACCATGCACAAATCTAATCTGAACAACATACTATAGTTATTGTAGTCAAGTACATGTATAAATTCGTGCATGAATGTTTATATAAAGAAAAAAATATAGAGAGGGTATCTAGCCATGGAGGGAGAGGAAAATTGAATGTATAAAACAGGAAAATATAAATATGTAAAAAAACCTTGTTTACACTTAGAGCTCTAGGCGTCTTTCTGGGACCAATTGTCGAATACATGAGCTGCATTTTTGCTTGTTGATCTACCTTTGTATATAGTGCAACATGATACAACTAAAAAGCAACATTTTGTATTGTTATATCAAAATACATGTCTAAAATTAGATAAGTATGGAATGGGGAAAAAGCATTGCGAAATGGCTTACTACAAGAATAGGAGCAAAGATGTCATAGGCTACAAAGGAGGACAGCTGCAGAGCTCTCCAAACTGGCACATAAGGGGGGTGCATAGCAGTTTCTTTGACAAGTCTGCTATGAAACAAACACCACAGTCTGTCATTTCACAAGGGAACCAAAAAAATTGACATCCTTATATTAGAACAATGAATATTAGATGTACTGATTTGCATGGCATTCCACAACAATGTGAGGATCTATCAACTATCACATGAGTGAGCACCTACCATTTTGTGTCCATAGAGCGAGGCATGATCAAGAAACCACAAAGCCAGTAAACTCCATGGTCATTGTGGACATGGTCGAGCAAGCCATGACAAATAGCATGGAATTTTATCCTATATCACAAAAAAGAAAATCAATGTAGACAAGACTATATATTTATGAATGTAATTAATAGGAACAGTGAAACAGTGAAATGGCAAAAAAATAATTTTGTAGACAAACATTTGTAGCAATTTGAATCATATAAAGCTAATAGAAAAGGTAACAGCAAGACATTAAAAAATTTGTGGAAGGAAAGCACGGAGGAGAAATGTGAGAATTTGACGTATATAAGCTGTGAGAATAGAAAACACAAAATGGTTGGAGGATTTTAAACTTATTAGTCAAATGGAAGACATTTTTTTTAGAATGCATCTACAACATGTGCATATATAGTTTAATATATTGGAATGTTCTAAAGACGTTATTGGCTTATAGAACTTTTGGTTTCTAGTTATTGTTGGTTCCAATCTTCATGCATCTTAGACAATTGAAGTTGTTTGTATCTGCATATGTATTAATGTGTAAGAACTGTAATTGTATGTTTACACCACTGCATGTTAAAATTAGTTGGAAGAGAATTCTAGGTATTCCAATACATAGTTGACATCATGTAATTTTAAAACACTTAAACAAAGATGGGCAAATGGAATATACAAAAGAGTGTATTGGTTTGAATGCCATATAGTAAAAGATTCACACAATGAAATATTAGAGCAAGAAGTTAGAAGATTAATACAATAGAATCATCAAAACATGGAATTGGACTATAAAAGTTGTAGCCTCTAGTTATTTGTGCTTAGTATCTTTGTGCATCTTTGGAATTATACCCATTTTGCACAAATTATTACTTGGTATGTTATTTAAAGATTCAACTTAGAAAATGCTTGAGAAGGTGATGGAACATAGGCCGAGGTAGATGCAAGAATAATTATCTTGGAGCCTTTTTTGTAAGTCAGCCTATGGGGTGGATCCAAAAGCACTTGGTGAGGGCTACAGTTGTTCCAGACGCGTATCTTCGCTGTGATGATGAGCAGTGTATTTGCTGGTGCCAAGCCTAGAGTATCTCTCAAATGAGAAAGGTGGATCAATACGAAGTCTTTCAATTGATTTTACACATGAAATAGTTGTAAAATTCAACCATTGCCTCTCTTTGTTGCCTATGTTTATTGTTGCTCTATCCAATGTTTAGCCTTGTGCTTTATGTATTGTGATTCCCCATGCCATAGTGAATGGAATTTGTGTTTGACTCCCCCAACTTATAGCTAGGATGGAGATGTCTCTCAGATGTTTTGGGTCCCATGGTGGACCAATGTAATTTTGAAAGCGGACAACAACATAGTTAGGTGGGTTTGGTAGTTTAGAATGTGGATTATGGGTATGTGCAGGATCATCATGGAAAAAATAGGCCCTTAAGTGGCAAAAAAATCAGAAAAATCAGAGTTAGGCAACTTGACGTAAAAAATTGAATAAGTTATATATATTATTTCAAAAATATGTAAGAATAGAATCTGTAGCAAATTGAATGTAGTTTCTAAACTACTAGGTTTGTTGAAAAAAAAAAAATCTAGTTGGTGAAAATTTGAAATTTCAATGCAGAGTACTTAAATTCAGGGAAAAATAAGAAGTAGGTGTTTGTCTGACCACCCTAATCACAATAAAATGATAATATTTTTTTATAAGATTTTAGATATAAGTAGATGACTCATGTCCCAATGTGATGCATATTTTTTTACAAATTTTTTTCGAGCAAATAATTAATTATGAATTTTTTATTACAAATTTTAAAAAATATAAGAAAATCATATGTTTGACCACCTTAACTTGGTCAAAACTTCATGAAATTCATTTTTTATTTTTTTAATCCTATAGTATGCGAAGCATAGAATGTGACGCATGATTGGATTCAAAAGATGTGATACCGTTTGTAAGCTATAGATGTTTTTCAATTAGTCTATCAATCAGGACTTTTGTCGTAATTTGAATAGAAAATGAATAATAACTACTTATTAAATTCAAAGAAAAGCACAATTTATATTGGTGGAAAGTTGAGAATCTCCTTTAAAAACCCTTTTTGTTTCATCAATTTTGGGTTAAAAAAATTTTTCAACCACATACCCATCATATTGCCACTTTTTGGCCCATCATGATCCTCCACATACCCTTATACACAATAGATGTAACAACACCAAGGGATCCATTGACTAGGCCAACTTGAATCCACAATTTTTTTGTTAGCATCACCTGTTCACAAACACAAAGTAGCAATTCTAGGAGAAATTGGTCATCATCTCCATGATCAAATGCTTGTTGTTGTACCACTCGAGCAATGCTAATGGCTATGGGTAGATTTAATTGTTTGATAATTTTTTTGTTGTGGAATGCGACCAAGTCATTTTTTGCAAACAAATGTGTAGCAACAACAAATTGTTCTCTTTCTATGGCGAAGAGAATTTTATTTGTTTGTTTCATAAGCTCTTCCCAATCATCATGGAGAGCCTCAGTATTTCTTATATGGAGAAGGATTTCCCAAATCTTTCATTGTGAAGGGCTATCTCCTTTTTCGTGAAAGATAGTGTCTAGGGTTATTGAGATTGTGAAAGTGTGCCACAAGGCTACAACTGATGAGAATGAAGCATAAATAGGTGTATCCATGACAAGTGGCAACTGGGAAAGATCACCAACAAGGATCATAGAAACACTGCCAAATGGCTCTGTCTGGTTATCTAGGAATGCTTGGCACAACCGACTATCTATTTTTAGTAGCAAATTTGGGCCTAGAAAACTCATCTCATCGATCAAAATGTATTGAATATACTTAAATTTTTCTTGGAATAATGTCAATTGCTTCCCTTGCAAAAGATTCATATCATTTATGGGAATCCAAAGTGTTGTATGGATTGTAGAGGCACATATATGTCGTATGCAGTGACACCTATAGGAGCCAATGTGAGCAAGCAACTATTGGGTCCAACAAAAGAGGTGTTCATTTGTTGTTGAATACAATTTATCAGGAAGGATTTTCCAGTGCTAGTTGTCCCTTGAATGATCATGTAGAGAGGGGCTTTGGGTGAAGGTTGCATGTGATGAGTTTGGATCATTTGAAGGGCCAATTGTTGTTTTGGTGAAAGTTGATGGCTTGACATATCTATAGGAAAAAATTGAACCATAGCTTGCTCACATTGTGCAATGGTTGATGAGATGAACTGCAAAGCAATATTATGGATTTCTTCAGGAACATGATTTGCATTCCATGGATGGTTCATATCAAAATTCTGCCTACCCAATAGCTAAAGCTGATTTATACTAAAGTTAGTAGTAGCACCAAGCCAAGAGAAAAAACTTCCCATTCATATTCATCCATAGAATTATGATGGTTCAAATCATCAATATTACTATCATCCTGTTCTTCAATTGTGGATGTAATTGGAAGTCTATTAACATGCCAAGGATGATAACCAAACATTTTTAAAAGTTTCCAATTTTCTATTATCTCTTGTCTGAGAAGACCTATATCTATTTTTATGTTCTAGAAAGGTTTGTATAACATAAGTTCAGTCCAACAAAATGTCTAAAATATCTTTGTATCTTCAACAGGGGTAGTCTTGAATAACGAGTAAATAAGGACAACTATAGGTTGGTGCCTTGGTTTCCATTTAGCCTTTTTGTATTGCTGCAAGTTATATAGGTAGATTGAGTCAATTAGGGATAAAGCAACTAACTTTGGAGGCCTCTACATATAGCAGTGAATATAGTTTGTTTTCAGCTCTTCATTAGTATCATCTTTGTTTATACGGAACCATGTCTTTTGCCAACATTCAAGTGAACATATCGTCGGCTTGAAGTAAGAAGAGGAAATTTTTGTAACATATGGCATGTTTTCTATGCAGAGATGTCATGTTCCACAAGCATATTCATCATGAATTTTTGATACAAAACTAGTGTTCTATCCTCAACTATATTTGTATTTGCAACTCTTTTCAACATATCAAGATAATTTTCTAATTTTTTCTCAAATTTAGCTACATATTTAGAAATATAATTCAAAACAATTTGCCTAGAAACAACTGGCCGATAGTCAACATTGGCATGCCAAATTGCAAGCATAGTTGGGCCATGGATATTAGGTGATCATCATTTCTTGCTGGTTTGTAGGATTTATTAGACTCAACATTAGATGTCAATGTAGAGGTAAGCTACTATTGTCATGGTGCTTGATACCGACATTGCAATTTCTCTCCTTTTCTTCTTAAACAAGTATATTCAAAGCATTTTGTGTGCCTTTGATTTGTGTTTAGAAACTCTTCATAATCTATGATTGGATCATTGGTTAGGATCTAGCTCATGGTAAGCAAGTGGAGAGGTTTTCTTCAGAGCAATGATACATTCTAAGCAATCTTTGTGCATGGGCAACATGGATTCCAAGCTGAAACATATCTATCAAAAGGTGCCTTTCTATGGTAACATCATGGTCATTGGACAATTCGAGAGTATCCATGTTAGGATCTTCTAGAATCCATAGAAAACCATGCACATGTACAGAGCCATGATGCTGCTATTGATATCTATACCAATAATCTTTTGCATGCAAAAGTTTTTCAATCACCTCCTCACAAAAAATTGAGAATCTATGATGCAAATATAAACATGTTATATGTGGATTATAAACAACACTATCTATTAGCATTTTTGTTGAAGAATCCATTGCTAAACGAGTTGCAGAAGAGAAAACATTTTGTAGGTCAGCCCATTTTGTGTCTGCATAGCTCAAACTGAAAAAACGGGTGGGTATGCCAAGTTTTTCGATCATGGCAATTAGCTGGGCCCAGCAAGAGCTCCAAAAAGGGTGGGTCTCATGAAATGATGTACCAAATTGCATCAACTTCTCGGCTAGTTGGTGGTCAGGAGCAGCTTGAAGTTATTGTAGAAAAATAGTCAATGACTTGGGGATTTTGTCCTCGAGATCCACTCGAAGAAAAATAGAGATAGTTTGTTGGCTACTATGTCTCATAATCAAATTGTTGAGAAAATATCTAAACTTATCATGTTTTCCAAATTTGTGGTCAAAATATCTCATTAGGTGGAGGGCATATTCATGCAAGTGAGTTTTAACATTTCTTAGTTGACGGGGAAGTGCTGCTCTAGTGGGGAACAATATTGGAAAGGCCATCGAAAATAAACCTTCAGTGTTGTATTCATTAATAGGAGAAGAGCTAATTTTAGGAAAAGATAAGATATTCTACTCTCTTTTTTCAATTTGTAAGACATCTTTTATTGCTTGCAGCTCTTGTCTAGCATTTGGTAAGCAAGGAATAAATGATGAAATGTTTGAAGAGCCATTTTCTTCTTGTCCAACATTTGTTGAGCTGGTTGATGGCATTAGGTCTTCATCTAAAAATTGGTCTATTATATGCAAGAAATTGGACATAGCAACTTCAACATCAGGTAACATATTAAGAGCCTCAACATCAATCTCAACATCATTGTAGTATTTGTCATATTGAATTTTATATTTCAATGCATACATGACATGATGTTTATTAACATAACAATCATAATTCCCTCCTTCAATGGTGTTCCTATGAATGATCACGACCTCAAGGTCTTGCATTCGACATGGTAAAAGTTTTGCAATGGTCGAGATATCCTGAGGGAAGCTTATCATGTGACCACTATATTTAAATTGGCCTCCTCTAGCATGGGTAACCTGTAAAACTAGAGCCACCCTAGTAATAAGCATCTATTCAACCTGTGTTAACCTTTTGAGTAACAATGGTTGTGGTCCTGGGTCCATTCCATTTGCGAAGCTAAACCGATGGGAAACTTTTTAGAATAACACCTTACACATATGGCTTCTGACCCTAACATTTGAGTGTGCACCCCTATGTAGCTTTCCCTACATATTTGGAAAATAGAAAGGCTAGAAAGTGCATCTATACGATGTTGAAATCGCTTTACCACAACAAGATAGCTATCATTGAATATTTCTTTGAGGTATTGTTCTTGTGTCCATGCAACAGGGGAGTTCCTCTGAGATTCTATACAAGGGTTGGCATCTGCCATTGGAATTTTGTGTTGCAAGGGAGGACTGCTATCATTCTGGCATGTAGACGTGGTTGTTGTAGTTATCCTCTGATGTAAGTATTTTTTGCAGTGCTTCATGGATATTTCCTCTTTATGGTCACTATAGTAGAAATAGTTTCATTGCTATTTTTTACCCTTTTTAAATTCAACAATTTATTGTGTTGCACAACTTGAGTGTACCCATACAACCTATGGTCACTATGAGTAAATAAGGACAACTATAGGTTGGTGCCTTGGTTTCCATTTAGCCTTTTTGTATTGTTGCGAGTTATATAGGTAGACTGAGTCAATTAGGGATAAAGCAACTAACTTTGGAGGCCTCTACATATAGCAGTGAATATAGTTTGTTTGCAGCTCTTCATTAGTATCATCTTTGTTTATACGGAACCATGTCTTTTTGCCAACATTCAAGTGAACGTATCGTCGGCTTGAAGTAAGAAGAGGAAATTTTTGTAACATATGGCATGTTTCCTATTCAGAGATGTCATGTTCCACAAGCATATTCATCATGAATTTTTGATACAAAACTGGTGCTCTATCCTCAACTATATTTGTATTTGCAACTCTTTTCAACATATCAAGATAATTTTCTAATTTTTCTCAAATTTAGCTACATATTTAGAAATATAATTCAAAACAATTTACCTAGAAACAACTGGCCGATAGTCAACATTGGCATGCCAAATTGCAAGCATAGTTGGGCCATGGATATTAGGTGATCATCATTTCTTGCTGGTTTGTAGGATTTATTAGACTCAACATTAGATGTCAATGTAGAGGTAAGCTACTGTTGTCATGGTGCTTGATACCGACATTACAATTTCTCTCCTTTTCTTCTTAAACAAGTATATTCAAAGCATTTTGTGTGCCTTTGATTTGTGTTTAGCAACTCTTCATAATCTATGATTGGATCATTGGTTAGGATTTGGCTCATGGTAAGCAAGTGGAGAGGTTTTCTTCAGAGTAATGATACATTCTAAGCAATCTTTGTGCATGGGCAACGTGGATTCCAAGCTGAAACATATCTATCAAAAGGTGCCTTTCTATGGTAACATCATGGTCATTAGACCAATCGAGAGTATCCATGTTAGGATCTTCTAGAATCCATAGAAAACCATGCACATGTACAGAGCCATGATGTTGCTATCGATATCTATACCAATAATCTTTTGCATGCAAAAGTTTTTCAATCACCTCCTCACAAAAAATTGAGAATCTATGATGCAAATATAAACATGTTATATGTGGATTCTAAACAACACTATCTATTAGCATTTTTGTTGAAGAATCCATTGCTAAACGAGTTGCAGAAGAGAAAACATTTTGTAGGTCAGCCCATTTTGTGTCTGCATAGCTCATACTGAAAAAACGGGTGGGTATGCCAAGTTTTTTTATCATGGCGATTAGCTGGGCCCAGCAAGAGCTCCAAAAAGGGTGGGTCTCATGAAATGATGTGCCAAATTGCATCAACTTCTCAGCTAGTTGGTGGTCAGGAGCAGCTTGAAGCTATTGTAGCAAAATAGTCAACGACTTGGGGATTTTGTCCTCGAGATCCACTCGAAGAAAAATAGAGATAGTTTGTTGGCTACGATGTCTCATAATCAAATTGTTGAGAAAATATCTAAACTTATCATGTTTTCCAAATTTGTGGTCAAAATATCTCATTAGGTGGAGGGCATATTCATGCAAGTGAGTTTTAACATTTCTTAGTTGACGGGGAAGTGCTGCTCTAGTGGGGAACAATATTGGAAAGGCCATCGAAAATAAAACTTCAGTGTTGTATTCATTAATAGGAGAAGAGCTAATTTTAGGAAAAGATAAGATATTCTACTCTCTTTTTTCAATTTGTAAGACATCTTTTATTGCTTGCAGCTCTCATCTAGCATTTGGTAAGCAAGGAATAAATGATGAAATTTTTGAAGAGCCATTTTCTTCTTGTCCAACATTTGTTGAGCTGGTTGATGGCATTAGGTCTTCATCTAAAACTTGGTCTATTGTATGCAAGAAATTGGACATAGCAACTTCAACATCAGGTAACATATTAAGAGCCTCAACATCAATCTCAACATCATTGTAGTATTTGTCATATTGAATTTTATATTTCAATGCATACATGACATGATGTTTATTAACATAACAATCATAATTCCCTCCTTCAATGGTGTTCCTATGAATGATCACAACCTCAAGGTCTTGCATTCGACATGGTAAAAGTTGATAAGTAGGAGGTATTTTTCCACAGCGTGTCAAATTATGATATTGCTATCAGGATTCAACCGTGTGACCACTAATTATGGTAAAAGTTTTGCAATGGTCGAGATATCCTGAGGGAAGCTTATCGTGTGACCACTATATTTAAATTGGCCTCCTCTAGCATGGGTAACCTGTAAAACTAGAGCCACCCTAGTAATAAGCATCTATTCAACCTATGTTAACCTTTTGAGTAACAATGGTTGTGATCCTAGGTCCATGCCATTTGCGAAGCTGAACCGATGGGCACCTTTTTTAGAATAACACCTTACACATATGGCTTCTGACCCTAACATTCAAGTGTGCACCCCTATGTAGCTTTCCCTGAATATTTGGAAAATAGAATGGCTAGAAAGTGCATCTATATGATGTTGAAATCGCTTTACCACAACAAGATAGCTATCATTGAATATTTCTTTGAGGTATTGTTCTTGTGTCCGCGCAACAGGGGAGTTCCTCTGAGATTCTATACAAGGGTTGGCATCTACCATTGGAATTTTGTGCTGCAAGGGAGGACTGCTATCATTTTGGCATGTAGACGTGGTTCCTGTAGTTATCCTCTGATGTAAGTATTTTTTGCGGTGCTTCATGGATATTTCCTCTTTATGGTCACTATAGTAGAAATAGTTTCATTGCTATTTTTTACCCTTTTTAAATTCAACAATTGATTGTGTTGCACAACTTGAGTGTACCCATACAACCTATGAGTATACATACAAGCTCAAGTACATTAGGATATATGAATATACATGTATACCCATAGATATATTTACAGTGGCAATTACACATAAACAGATAACAAAATATATATGTCTATCCATGTGTATATGAATCAATATCTGTGAATGACCAGAAAATGAATAACATAGTTTGAACATTAGAATATATTAAATTGTAGTTGAATCTTGTTCCTTTTCTAAAAAAATATATTTAGGGTTAGTAGTTTTATTGGCCTCCATTTATTATTTTAGTTATGCATATGCATCTTTGTCGTTGGACAGGTTAACATAGGACCAATTGCAGATTATGAACTTGGTGCTTAATGCATTCTGCCATTGCTACACAATGGGAGCAAGAAAAGAAAAGTAAATGTGGGTGGATGGATTAAATGCAATATTTAATGTTGTAGTGTGAGAAAATATACTTTGAATAAGATTCATTTTCAAAAGAGTCATTATGGCATTAATTTCATAGTAAATGGGAAAAATCTACTATCTACATATCTAATCTATATCATATTGCAGTATTTGTTTTTGCATATACATAGGCATGCACATATGCATATACATACACATGCATAAACATACACATATACATATACTCATGCATACATGCATACACATAAGGTGATCCCACAATAGTGGTTTACAATTTTTGGCCAAACTAGACACTGACTTTTTTTTTTTAACTAAATCTTCACATTTGAGCACCTATAGCGGTTAAACCGTAAGGAATTTGAAGATGATGCAAATTAGAGTCTTGTCACATTTTGTCTTTAGATTCTAAAAATATATTTTTTAATTTTTTTTGAATCAGATTGCACTTTTTGTGCATCTCCTAATTTGTAAAATTGTTTTATTCAAAAAACAACATTTTAAAAAAGTGACTTAATCAGATAACGATAAATTTTTTCATCAAAGATGTGTAAATTCTATTTCGAATTTGATTTGTAACTATATCTAGTGCTTCCAATTTGGTTAGATAGTTTTATTGAATATTTTTTCTTTAATCAAGTTTCAAAGTCAAATAAAGTACAATTCAAACATAACGCGACCGTATAATGTATAACTTTTACTGTATGTATCGAAATTATTATTTTTTTTTTTTTTGGATCAAGGACTCCAATATATAATGCACTCATATTTTT
>VDFB02180292.1:0-36357 GCA_007258455.2 Sequoia sempervirens
GCGGTCAACCTGCTACGGAGCTGCTTCAAGACGGCCAATATTTATTATAAATCTGCTTCAGACGGTGATCATTCGTCGCCCCACGCCTGAAAGCAAACTCTGCCCGTTCCCGCTCACGGCCATCGTTCACAGCACGACGCAATTTGTGCAGAATCTGGAGGTAACGTTTTGGGTTTCGTTTACTGTGAATAGATTGAAATAGTAGCTGTAGCGAGATTGGTTTCGGTTCGTCTCATTTAAAACAAAATTCTGCTTTTGTAGGGTTTCGTAATAGTTTTTCTGCAAACTCTGCCCGTTTCCCCGGATATAGATTGCATGTGTTTCATTCCACAAGAGATATCTAAGCTGGAGGAGCTCCTGTCTTTGGATGTTTCCAGCAATAATTACCTCTGTCACCTGTCAAAGGAAAAAAGTAAAAATAACTTCCATGAAACTTCGCCCTCGTTGCACAGAGAGAGTTTTACGGAATGTTTCTATCCGCGCACCGAACCCGGCAAATATCCGTCAATTGCCGGGAAATAACCCATCCGACCGCGTAGCCTACCCGACAAATATCCGTCAATTGCAGGGAAATGACCCATCAGAGAGCGTCCTGTCCGATACTATTGAGAGAGCCCCATATTCTCCACAATTTCTTTCGAATGTGCAAAAACCGAAATCCTATGCAGGCTCACATAAATTCAACGACCCTCTTTGAACGAAATTCGGTAAGATTTTGTTCCTGTTTGAGGTCACATAATGTCTACCAGTCAAATTCCGATTTGAATCCCTCATGCCATTCTTGCTAAATTAGACCTGTTTGAGGCTCTGTGTATTTGAATGGCCATTTGGAGAAAACCCTCAAATTGTGACCTTTGAAATCCTGTTTTGAAATCCAAAACAGCTTAACTTTGTCAAATCAAGTGACCGCAGGTAGGTGAATTCAGGGAACAAATTAAGGACTGCAGAGGGTTTTAAGCAGAAAAAGTCACCAAAAAATTGGGAACTAAATATCAGTTTACTCATTATAAAATAAAGACAAAAATTATTTTTGTCATACCATTGGATGCTCCTTCATCACAATTCTCTCTTGAGCCTCCAACTGAAGTTATCAGTGTCTATCTTGTGACCCCTCCTTGTCTTAGAAGAGCTAGCTGGCAACAAATTCCATGTTGATGTGATGCCCCATAAGCAATCCATCACAATATGTTTCGACGAGAAATCCTGAAGCAAATAATCTTTTTCCAACTGAGCTAAAACCCTAATTCATATCTGATGCCTAGAGTTGATCCGTCAAAGAATCCAGATAGAGATTTCCATCCAAGACAGGAGAAGTTTCCTTTACCAATCAAACCTCTGGCTCCTTAGATGGAAACCAGATGAAACTTCATATCAGCTAGATAGATAAATATCCATGATTCCTCCAAATAAAATCCTCATTGGGCGTCCCTTGTTTAGGAACCCATTTCTGCAATAAAACCTTATTTCTCTAAGGAGCCTACTGAGGAGAAGAGCAATAAGGTCTTTTATGACCAATCTGATTGCAGCAAAGGATCTCAAAGGCAATCCTTCAAAATCCACTTATGGTAACCAAGAGCCAAGGGAGGATTACAAGTTCAGACAGTGGGGAATTGTGCTTGAGAGATCCATATACACACAGGCTCTGACAAATCTACTGAACTCTAGATCTGAATGTAATAATAAAACTGATTTTTTTAGAATTCTTTAGAACTTCATATTATGTGAAAGATTTGACTCTTTCGTAGCTTTGATAGTGGCTTCTCATTTGAGTTAAAGAAAGAGAAATTATTTAAGTATCCAAGACTGACCAAGACTGACCAAAATAGGTCAATGGGACCCAAAAAGTGTCAAATTAAGACTACTGGGGCACTCAGGATGAAAACCAAATAAACAAATGTACAAAACAAAAATGAATAAAACAAGAAAAAGGTAAGCCTAAAGTAGTTAAATCCACAGGAAGATATGGTGACATAAAAATAGCCTTACAAGGGAAGAGACACTAAAAGAACAGTGAACCTAATGATAATCAAGCGGCAGACCATCTGTAATAAAACTTAGGAAAAAATAATCAAAAGCATCATCCTCTATCCCCACTAAATGGCCAAAGAAGGATCTTAGAATGCTTAGTGTATGTCATAGACTGAAGGGGCCAGGCTGGCATATCCTAGGAAGAAGCCAGGAACCCAGGTCTCTCAAGTTATAATTACTGGGTGCATCAGTGATTATCTTAGAGATTAAAATCTCAAAAGTAACATTGAAGAAGTTAGGCTCCAGGGGGGGTTTTCAAGATATTCATTTTAATTGTTATTTCAGAGAGAGCAATGGATAGTAGATAGATTGGCAAATGTCAGAATTGTTCAATTTCCCTTCTCTGTGAAGGCTTGCATTGATTTAAAGCCTGGCAGATTAGTGATATTATTGAATGTTAAAACTTCTATGTTTTTGGCCATCTCCCCCGATTTCTGATCCCCATCACATTAATGGGAGTATTTTAGCATGCAAGTTCATTATAATATAAAGACTGCAATTTTCTGCAAAAGATGCAGCTAGGGGAGCTGTAAGGAATACGCCGATACTGATAGTTTTATATAATTTCCTGAACATTATTGACCTTGTGTTTGCAGATGATTTTCACAGATGATTTTCTCTTGGTCCTTCAACTTTGACACTACCATTATCAGCAATATGCAGGGGTTGGGAAGTGATTGCTCCAAAATCATATCTCAAAGTAACTCCCCAAATTTTATCTCTTTTGGGGCATAATTTCTGCTCCAGCTGAGCCTGCTGGCACACTATGCAGGCTCACTATACATATTGACAAGGCCTTCCTGTTTTAAAATACATCATTTTTTGATCCTTATATAGCTTAATTTCAAATATAAAGACTACATTGCAATCTGCTTAATTTTTCATCAAAATGCTCCAACTGAAACTAAGGATCACTAACCTGTCTGTAGCTACTCCTACTTCTGCAGAAACACGAAGGAAAATGAAATGCAAGTTAACAAAGACAATAAATGTGTGTACGATCAATTAAGTGAAAATGCTCTACATCTAGACGTCCCTTTCCTGACACAACTTATGGTAAGAATACAATACAATCTACTAACAAGTTCCCATAGAAAAGCTCTCACGTATTCAGTACATGAAAAAATTCAAACTTCCCGAAGGTAGTAACGCCCAACATAAATTGACTTTCAAATTGTCAGATATTACATTTTGAAACCATGACACTAAAATTTGCTTTAACGCATAAGTAAAATGCAATCTAGGAGATGATTAATAAATTACATTTTCAAACTGTGTTATTGGTTTTTCTTAACCAAGCAAAGCTAAATGCAATTTTGAAGACAATTCATACATCACATTTCAAACTAAGATAGTATTTAAGAACCACTAAATGCAGACATGCCATTGTAAGGAGAAGCACTTTATCAGACAGATCAACTCAAAATAGTTAGACGAACTTGAAAGGATGACCAAGATGTTAGATTTAAAATTGAGTAATTGATGAGGTAAATTTGCCTGAATGATCAATAGTCATTCAAGAAATGTGAAAAGGAGGTACTCAAGAACCTTTCATGAAACCTCTTAAGAATCAAAAAGAAGCAAAAAAATAAAATTTAGTTGAGCAGCAAACTTAGAGCACCCACTACGATGATTTAGAAAGCTTGTTTTACCATATACTAGCCTACACTTAAATGATTTTTGTGGAGATACTTTATCCTTATGCTTTTGAACACAGTGTCCTCATAAACTACTACTTTAGTCTGTTTTCCACAATGGAAGCTGGTAAATGCCTTCTTGCAGCAATTGGCAACTGGGATGGAGAATTGGGCCATCTTCTTATTACTGGCTAATTTCATCCTGCCTTGTACCCAGATAGTTCAAAATGAATTTATGTGGATGTTCAACATGGCAAATAAATCCCATCTCCTCTAACAAGTGTTGTTCTGTTATGTTCAAGTCCATTTTTAATTCAATATATTTCTGCAATGAATAAAAATATGTAAAATAGATCATGCCATGTTGCTGATTGATTGCGTGCATCATATTGGTCAAAATTAGAAACAACAATGCAGTCACATAAGGGTCTCTGCAAACTTCGGCCTTGAGATCAAAATAGTATGATCCATTATAGCATATTGACATTGTAGTATATCAAAAGAAAATCTGACAAGCATAGATATTCCAAAAGTGGAAAACAGAATTTAATACATAAGGCCTGTGGTGCTATTCAGGGGTAATTTGTAAGGTACCTAATGCTCTACAGTATGTCAAGAGGTAATCATGGGCACAACAATGTGTACAGGGATGTTTGGAACTAGCATCTGAAGTGTACCTTCAACATCAATAATTATGTTATCTTAGACTTTTTGAAAGATGTGTTGGGTACTGACAAGCTTGAGAACACAAGGATTTTGCGCTCCAGAGTTTCCATTGTTGCAGACTTTGGATCCAAATTTGAAGTGTAGCAGATCGTCCAAACTGTATATACTTCCTCTAAAGTGAATTTTGTAGATGAGAGCTCAGACAATGTTGTCCAGCTGTCTGTTCATGAGATGAAGCATTCGGTATCTCATGGTAGCTTAAATGAAAAATTCTATGGTTCCTTCTGACAAAAATTTGGTGGATGTTGAAACATTCTGCCTTGTTTTGGCTCTTTATGTTGATAACCTAAGGGTAATTCTTAGAAATGTAAATCTAGAGTTATTGATCTTGTTCATGCTCCCCTCAATTTCGAATGATGCTATAGTAAGAGCAGTCATAGGTATTTTTATACAAACTGATATGATGATAGTGGACAGAGTTGATGTTGCATTGGTCCCTGCTCTTTTCTAGTTAGCAATCCTTTCTTCTGCTTGGTTTTTGTTTGTCCAATATCTATATCCGAGATCCATAATAGTGTGTCATCTTTTATATCGTAAATTTAGACTTATATCCCTTTTGTAATCATTTTTTTCCTATAGGTGTGGGCCCCTATACAACCAACAACTATATCATCTACAAAAGACTACTTTTGTTTTTATTAATGGTATAGAAGGATTTTCAAAGAAGACCTGTCCCTTTTACAAGATCAAAACCACGAGACAAAGAAACAAGTAGCAAAACAATAACATGGCACCAGTAAAGTACTAGCAAAACAGACCCCCAGAGAGAAGGCCACAACCAAGGCCACGAGGCCCAAAATGCAGCACCAAATTAGACAGCAAGCACACAGAAGAGAAGAAAGGCCACAACAGTCTCCCATTCCTCTTTCAAAAAATCAAGATGTTTTTCAGCAAATTATGTGCCATCCACCTCCTGGACCTTCTTCTCCTTGATTCTTCAACCACGAATCCTAGCACTAGAGCCGACCTGTCCACTCAAGACCTAGGATCTAAGGCATTCCTAGAGCATCCTTATACTGGTGGCACATTTTCATATATTAGTTCTACTACAAATCTCATCCAAGTCTATAGAAAAACCATATTATAGTTTATAATATTTATAACGTATTAATTGATTTTATAAATGTGTAAGCTGTACAGAAAAGGATACTTTTACTTTGAAATTATAAGTTCATCTCTGTTCTGTAGAGGTATTTAATGTAAATTTGAAGCAAGTTGCATGGTTTATCATCAGTTTGCCTCATTTACAATTTGTTTGTTTAATTTACACAGTTAAAAAATCTTAGATTAGTTGATTAGTTGAATAACTTATTTTCTAAGTCTTTATTGAAAAAGAATATGGTGTATTTGTTTATGCAGAGTATGCCTACATTCTCAAGGTGAACGAGAAAAGCGACATCTACAGTTTTGGAGGGTGACCAGTAGACCCTGCATTTGGAATTTTAGTTCTCCCAAAAAAAAAAACCTGCAAACACATGATCAATAATATTCAGCAAATTATAAAAAACTATCGGCGTATTCCTTGCAGCTCCCTACAGGTGCTAGTATTTATAATCTATGATTAGGAAAGCATTATATAATTAGAATGTGATCTTCAAGGTCAGATTTTTTCTTGAACAATCAAATGGAAATGTGTAGTCAGCAATGCAATTAAAGTGAGAGAGACAATTATGGATGAAGATGAACTAGGAGTTTAGGATGGACCCAATGCGGATGATAGTACATAGAGCTCAAAGAGTTTAGAAGGGGAAGAATTTCACCTCAACTTTTTGAGGGGGTTCATTAGACAAAGGAGGCATTTAGAGAGGTATAGCTTGTTTGATTTAAGGTATTTTTTCTTCTTGATTATTAACATTATTGAGATAATGGATATAAATGATAGTGCATCTTCAAAGTTGATTGTGGATGATTAGATATTTGCATTCAAGAAGAATGACACTTTTGGACTTGGTTTAGTTGTTGAAGGGTAGGAAGATTGTTGGTTGTAATGGGCCTTCAAGAAAAGAAGGCTTTAGATGGTAGTGAACTGAATAGTTTAAGAAAATACTACTTACGAAAGAATATTTCCAAGGTGAAGGAGTCGATTGTGATGAGATTTTTTTTCTAGTTGGTAAGTTGGCATCCATTCAAATCTTATTATCTATTACAACAACTTTTGATCTTAACATTGAGTTGTTATATATAGAAGTATTTTTTTGGTATTGTGACCAAGAGGAAGAAATCTACATGACACAACCCAAGCACTATGTGGTCAAAGAAACACGTTTGTTTTATTTCTAGGAGTATGCCCAGTATTATATATATTTCACTTACATCTTTCTTACCTTCAATAAAATGGTTTATATGTTTGTATCATAAGGAAGAGTCGACAAATAAAATTTATACGCATCCCTTTAGGTGAAGGGTTGCAAAATAAGCATAAGGGAGCTAGACTTCCCTCTAATCTTTGGACATGGTGTAAATATGGAAAAAATCCTATCAAGTATCTCTATACCTGAGGTCCACTTTTATGTTGATAGGTGTTTCCTATGTTAGAAGGGCTCAAAATAGACTCCTAGTCATGATTTCTCAAAACCAATAGTTTAGATATACTTGTGAACTCTTTCTCTTTCTTCTTTTTCTTAAATAAAAATAATTGAATCAATATAAATATTGGTATCTCTATCCTTTTTGAGCAAGTAGATTACAACATGATAAGTAAGCATACATCTAAACTAGAATTAATCTTTTTTCTAAGAAGAAAGAAAAATAACATTGTTCAATGGAAGTGTGGTCAATCGAGGACCCAAGCCTAGATTTTTCTAGGGAGGTCCTTTGGGCATGCCTCTTTTCATGGGCTCAAAGCTCAATTTCATTTGCTCTACACTTTCTTCAACAACATTGGAAATTTTGAACTGTTACCATCATGATTGTTGTTATTATTGTTGTTAGCTCAGTGTTTGTTGATGTTAAGTTTCATGAGTTGTGAAGGCTCTTAAAACAATATACTTTCAACACATGTTTATTCTTTTTTTTTTTCATCCTTTTACTATTACACTCTCTTTCATTTTGTTTTAAAAATATTTGTCCTACTAGATATGAATAGAATTGATTATTTTTTTCTTTTGAAAAAAAATTGATAAAAAAGTATAAATTATTTGTTAAAGTTTTTTAAATAAATAATTAACTTCAACTATAACATCTTTGTTTTTGTGATGTGACTAAATCCAAAATAAAATAAAAGATTGATTTTGAGCTTCATTGACCACTATAATAGTTTTCTTTAATGTATTGAAAAATATTATAATTTAATCACATAGGACAAAAAAAATGTACAAATTAATGAAAATTTAATTGATTAGACCACTAGCTACTTCTAGCTCATCACTAAACCTCTACCCAATCCATAGGTCACTTGTTTTTCCTTGTTTGTCCTCATGTCACTAAAAATAAGTATAAAGCAATTTTTATTATAAATGTAACCAAATATGGGATTTTCTTACTAATGTGATAGCATTGGCTATTGTTCCACAAAATCATAATATGTGGGTTATCCTCCATCCAATCCATTTACAATCAAGATTAAATCTAAAATGGAAATTGAATTGGTCTTAAGCTAAGTGGTTTAGCTTAAGCTTTGCTATGTAGAAATTGAAAGTTGAAGTCAAAGTTCAATTTCTTGCTTGAAAAATTATTCATTATAAAAAAAATGTGGGATAATTCTTTTTCTTTCTTCCCACTCAATCCACCAAATGTCATTTTTGTCAGAAGTTGGAAACAATTTAGAAACATGCATTTTGGACTTGCAAGCATACTCAACAAATTTGACAAATAATTATGACCCTCATTCCCGACATATTTAACAAATTATTAAATGGAAAACTTTTAGGATTGCATTGTTCAAGAAATATAATTTTATAATTTTTTTGTCAATGTAGCCTTCTCCATATATTGGACACTCTAATGTGAAGCTATTTTTTCTAATACTTCTCTTATGAAAGTGATTTTATCTAATATAATGTTGTTGCAGTCTACTCTTGATAAAATCTTGAAAGAGAAACCTAGCATCAATTTAAAGCTCTAGACACAAATTTCTAAAGTGTAATCTCAATTGGCAACTATTGGTAAAGATCAAAATGGGTAGAGTTTAATATCATTAGGAAGGAGAAGGTGGTATGTACTTTTGTATGTACTCTTGGCGAAAAGGTAGTATGTACTTTTTGGCTTTATTCATTCTAGCCTTAAACCATCAATTTTGTTTTGGCTATCTTACACCGTAGGCTCCTCACATCATCTAACATATGAGGTAGCAAGATGTAGCTTAGCCACTTGAGTTCCATAGTCATTGGGAAGTGTGCAATCACTAATGTGGGCGTAATTGACTAGGTATCCAATAATGCAAGTTTAGTGGGACTTTGATTTTCATTTGTTGAGAACTCGAGGCATAATTTTCACTTTAGTTTTGTGGGTGTGTGTCACTAAAGGTGGATAATTGCTTTTTTTCTGCCACGTTTACCCCTACCATTAGATCTCCCCCAATTATGCCCCCTTTCACTAGTAGTTGAGGTCTACAATCAAAGCATGCTAAAAAGGCATTTTAAGGTGTGGCTAAGCTACTATGTCAAGCTTTGATTGGTTGAGAACCTATGAATGGTTATCATATAGAGAACTAAATCAAATGGCCCCACTATGCATTAGTGGCATGAATTAGGTATACTCATTTGACTTATTCAATAAAGCAATTAAAATGTAGTTGTGGGTGATATAGGCCTACAAAAAGTTGAATTAGCTCCCTTTTTCGAGTTTGCTTGCAACTCAAAACATTAAAATTGGGCCGTGTGTGCAAAAAACACGTAGAGGAATATTATTGGTTACCTCGAACCTTTGTCTTTTGACCTTTTTACCGATGTTGAAGTGTGATAATTATCTGCTGTTTAACCGCCATTGGTGTTTTACAAATAAAATTACAATGCATGCCACCAAGCCCATTGTGTGGCATCATGTCATGCTTTTAATTGTGAAACATGTGTATGGGCACGAATACATATATGATCATGCATTTGTTTTCAAGTAGGCTAAGGCCCCCACAAACTATGAATGGTGCCCTCAATTATAACCATTAAAATAGATTACGTCGGTACATAACAATTTTTTTATCAAAAATCCGAACGATGGTGGTAAAGTGCAAAAATGCATGGCTTAGACATCATAACATTATGCCTCATCCCCCATATATAATGGGGGATGATGAGGAGATAAGATTGATGGATACACATTTAGCCCCGTGTTGTTAGCTAGTACCATCACCTTGCTTCGTTAGTTGTAGATAAATGGAGGAAGAACCAAAGCCGGTTTTTGTGATGCAAATATTTGGAAGGGGCAACAATAGCATGTAGTTAGCAGGTATGTATATTTGCCACAAATAGTTGTCATTTTTTCATTCTATATACAAACTATGAAGAAGTGAATGGAAGGCGGGTTGTGAAAAAACATTAATATATATTTAGTGGGGTTTGTATGTCTGTTGGTAAACATCATTTCAAATTTCAATTCAAGAGAAGATTGGCATGGTCGTGCTCGTTGGCATTATTTTTAAAAATCATGTTTTGAAAATCCAAAAAGAATGCCATTTTGGTAATTACGAAAGTGTCGTTGAAACTGGGGGAGCTCACAAGGGAGTTGCAGGAGTTTGGAGGAAAAAGTGGAGCCGGTTTCCATGTTGCAAACATTTGAAAGGGAGAGCGATAGCAAACAGTTAGCAGGTATGTACATATCTGCCACAAATGTGTTGTTTTGTCATTCTACAAACAGATTGTGAAGAAGTGAATGGAGGTCGGGTTGCGAAAAGGGGTTTTAATTTATATTCAGTAGGGTTTCCAACTTTGTTGGTAAACGACATTTGGTGGCCTTAGGTATGTGATATGGCCTTAGAATTGTTTATGTGCTTTTCTATTGAGGGTTTTTAAACTTTGTGAATTTCATGTTCACTCCATGTATGTGTAGCTGATATGAATATTTAGAACACAGAGTAGGAAGCAGTGCATTGAGGTTTTGTTGTCTGTGGTAGATTTTGAATAATTGTGTGATAGAATGTATATGGCTATTGCATTAATTAACTGTTGATGATAGTTTTCCCATTTTTTCTAACTATATGTTGACCTCATGTTCTAGGTTTTATGGGGCACAATATGAAATTTTAGTACACATTAATGAAGGTTGAAATTAGTAAATTGGGGTTTTGTGTTATGTAGTAAAATGTGAATAATTCAACTTTCATAAGCTCTTCCGTAATTGTAATTCATAGTTTTCTCAAGTACCTGTTGAATATGAAAAGAAGAAATATTAGGAAATGTAAGAATAGATGGCTACAAGTAAACTTATTCTAAAATAATGTATTCTCACCACTAGCCACACCATGTTTTAGAAGGTGCAATTCACAAGGTACCCAAACCAAGGGTTTTTTAACTGTGTATATATAGGTGTGTAGTTCAAATAGGAAAAACATCATTTTTGTTATTAATGGGAAACAAGAATATACTTTTATACAATACAAGTTAGAAAGCATGGTTTATTTTTGGTACCTTGTGAAGTGCATGTTGCAAAACACATCGTCTTTTTGAAAGTGGGATATCTCATACCCAAACACAGTGTAATCACATCATTAATAATATGTGCTAAATCTTCATATGTCTTAAAAAGACAATGGGGTGAACATAAGTATCACAAATTTGAAAAACTCTAAAACAAATTACAACCAATGTGTTTTGGAAATGTTGTCAAATGTAGGTTACAAAACACGACAAGTTTTGATGTTATTCTCCCTACAAAAATACATGTCAAAGACATCATAACATACAAAAATACATTCTTTTTGGTTGTTCATTATGTTCTCTTTGTGGGCCATATGAATATTTAACAAATATTATTAACAACATGATTACACTTGTTGGACTAATCGCCAACATCTCCCTCCAGATTCGTGACATGGACTAACCATCTCCCATGGATTCATTTATCTTTGGCATTTGTGTCGAGCGTTAACAGGTTGATCTTTTGGTGCAACAACAAACTTGTTCCACCAAATGACACCAGAGTCGCGGTCACGAGTTCGAATCCCCTCAAGTAACACTAAGGGGGGGTTGTTGGACTAATCACCAATGTCTCCCTTTAGATTCGTGGCATGGGCTAATCGCCTCTCGTTGATCCGTTTATCTTTGGCATTTGTATCAGATGTTAACAAGTCAATCTTTTAGTGCAACAACAAAAATGTTCCAACAACACTATGTTTGGGTATGAGATATTCCACTTTCCAACATAGTGTAATCATGTCATCAATACTATGTGCTAAACTATGTACAATGAAGGTTGCCCCATTATATAAAGTGGAGGTAATAATAGATAACATTTTTCTAAAGCGCCTATTTGTTATAAGGCATCCATAACTATACATATGTTTGTATACATTTAAAATAACAACACCATTTAATAACTATATTTTCAGAATGAGAAATTGCAACTTTCAAAACATAGTGTGTATTGCTCATAAATTTGCAACATGCAACCCACACACTATTTTAAAACCTCATACACATAAGAACCTAATTGGTTAGTCACCCCTCACCTCAATTTTGTTTGTTTGATGTATCCCCTACCTACAACTCCTCTCTGTTCTCTCCACCATTTACCTTTGAACAAGCAGAATGAATAAATTCACAACACAGTGTTTTGCAACCTACGATTAATTTGTGCAATTTCATTTTTAAGCACTATATTATCGAAAAACAATAGTTATTACAATTTAGATCACAAATTTACTCATGTCACCCTCCAATTTAGATTTGTACATAATCAACACCAGCAAGTGATGGGTAAAAGTACAAAGTTGTGTCACACTTTTATAAAGGAAACGGCTAACACTGATCTAACTTTTAAAATTGAATCACTAGAAAGTAACATATATGTTTTAAATTTTGAAAGTATGTAAACTAATAAAAATATGCATTTAAAAAAAAAAATTAAAAAAATATTTGAATATACTTTTTTATAAATTAACACTATAATTTAGTTGCTGATAAATTTGCGTTACACGAAATGTCAAGCTTTATAAAGTAATTTTTCTTTTTTTTCCTTCAATTTTTTTTGTGTATATTTATAACTTGAAACTTTAGGGCATGGGTATATTTTTTTGCAATTTTAATAACTATATATTTTTAAATAAATATTTAAATGTGTGTGTATTAAAACACAGTTGTTTCCACTCGACATCAAATTTTATATTAAATATTATTTAAAATAGAAAAAATTATATACTATCTTAATCTAGATTATTTTATTTACGACATCATATTTAAAAAAAAAAATTAATAAAATTTTAGTATTTTTCTTGACATGATAATCAACCTAATATTTTTGTGTTGATAACCCACTTTTAGTAAAAAATAAAAATAAAATATAAAAAATAATTGAACTATTAAAGTAAATATATATTTTAAAACTACACTTATGGATCTACAAAAGGGTATTTTTACATTTTGTAATGTTGGAAATAGGGTTCCATCTTTTTGGAAGATGAAACAAGGGAGATGGGACCCTCCTATTTCACTAACATAACATTCAAAGAGACCCCTAGAGATCTCAATCCAAGGATGAAGTAGGGGAAAGAGATTTTGTAATAGGGTGTCCTAGGGTAGGATTAGAGACTAAATGAGGGTTCACCACCAAGCTAGGGCTTGGAAAGACAAGATATGCAAATGACATGCAAAACCTAACTAGATGACCTAGAGAATGAATTTGAAATACATAATGAAAAACTAAGAATGAACAAAGGTGCACCTAGAGGAAAGATGTGATCAAAACAAGCTCCAAAACCCTAAAATTTTGACTATTAATGCTCATTGGGACTCATATGCTAGCTGTGGGATATGGGTCCTAGGTGGGTCTTGAAGAGCTGAAAAATTGGAATCTAGAGTTGCAGACTGAGAGGAACAAAACCCATAAACTGTTCCCTGAAACTCTAATTGGGACTCATATGCACAAACTATCATGAAGTGTCCTGTTTTGTCGCGAAGTGTCCCAAGAGCAGAATCTTGAACTAAAACTTTGCAAGCCTCTAAAGATATATCAAATAAGCACTTTCCCACTAATTATATGCAAATTGAATGGATATTTTTCCCTAGATTTGAGTTTTCGTGAATCTTAACAACTTTTCATGACAACTTTGACAACATTTGCAACTTTGTCATTTTGGTACTTTTGAAGGCTTCAAATCCACTTTACTTCAACCTATAAACCTGCAATCATACATTAAAGAGATGAAAACTTGTTGATTGTTAGGAAATGGGGCTTTGCCTTGGTCAAACCCTTTTAGGTAATTAAGCCAAATGATGAAATAATGAAATAGAAGCATGAAATATGAGATATGCAATGATGATACCTTGAATTCAATGTCTTTTAAATCTACAATCTAACATGAAATGGCCATGAACAATGTAGATCTAGATCTTGAACTTTGATATGAAACAATGCTTGTAGATGGATCTTCAATGCTACATTACAACACTAGCTCAACAACATGCTTAATGCATTATGATCTTGACTTGATGATGGATCTTGAATTGTTTCAACAAATGATGAAGAATTTTTCCCTTGAATGCGTTAGAAATGTTCTTGTAAACTCTCTTAACACTCTTGTGAAGTCTTGTAATCATAAACTTTCTCTCTTGAAGTCTTAGGTGAAAATGAGTGAAATAACCTTGTGTTATACTTGTTTATGTCAGAATTTTCCTGAAGTACAACACACAAATCGCTTATCGGATCTGGAGGATAAAATCCACCAGAATTTGAATTAAATTGATTTGGGCCACCGCAAGGACTCCTTCCAAAAGTAATTTTAAGGTCCCTTCAAACTTAAAACTATAGGACACATTTTTCAAAAATGCTTAGGGTGAAGCCATAATAGTGGTTTATAATTTGATGGAGGAAGGAAAATTGAGAAAAAATGATCCCATGGCAAAAAAATTGGTTTTAGGGGTTAGCATGAACCTACATGTTCGACCGAACCATAAAGGGGTTCGACCGAACTAGGGTTCGAGCGAACCCATTAACTATTCGGCCCACATTTCCCGCCCAAAAAATAAAGGGAAAATGCATATTAGTGGGGGTTCGAATGAACCGGTTGAATAGACCACAGTTTGCTCTCAGGCTCCCTTGAGGGTTAAGCCTAGAACCCTACAGTTCCTGTGAATCCTTTTCCCTAATTTTTTAATTTGTTCACACAAAAAACCTAAAATTTTACGCTTTCAAGCTCCGGTTGAGGATGAAAATGGGGGAATATTTAGAAACCAAACTTGGAATCGAGTAGCCTTTAGAACGAGCTATCCAATGAATATAATTTTAGTATGTTTTAGTTTTATTATCTATCTATTTTTTAAGTTTTATTAAATATAGGTTTTTCATCGAAAACAAAAATCTCTGTTCTGCACAAGTGGAAAAATAGAAGATTATAAAAAAAAAAATTTAAAAATATGAGTGCACCGGATATTGAAGTCCTTGATCAACAAAAATTTGATACATATAGTAAAAGTTATGCGTTATACGGTGCGCTATGCAGATTGTCATTTGATTGACTTTGAAACTTGATTAAGAAAAAATATTCAATAAAAAACTATCTAACCAAGTGAGCACTAGATATTAAGGAGTTAAATCTAAATTGAAAAATTGGAAATTTGTCCTTCATGGAAAAAAAGTTATCTTAGATTATCTGATTGTCTTTCACTTTTAAAAATGTTGTTTACAGAAAAAACCAATTTTGGGGAGATGGAAAAAAAGTGTCGATTCCAAAAAATTGAAAAAAAATACTTGAATCTCTGAGAAAAAAATATAATAAGACTCTGGTTGCATCATCTTCAAATTCCTTCAGGTTTAATGCTATAGGTGCGAGAATGTGGAATTATGTTGAAAAAAAATATCATTAATCGGTTTGGCCAAAATAAAGCCACTATTGTGGGATCACCCTTAGAATGATGTAAAATCCAAATCGGGGCCTTAAAACCTAGGTGTGACTCATACGCCCAAGGTGGCATATGAGTCCTAGATCACTAAATTTGGGCCACACAACCTAAATACACATTAATTGTGATTGGATGTTGGTTTATGTCAGGATTATCCTCGAAAAGATGCATTCATTAAGGCTTGTGGATGCAAAATAAGACCAATTAAAGCATAAAGAAGCCCTATTATTTAATAAAACCCTAGATTAATGTGAAAGTGTGTTACAACACTTTACAACACTCTA
Source organism: Sequoia sempervirens (assembly GCA_007258455.2). NCBI lineage: Eukaryota > Viridiplantae > Streptophyta > Pinopsida > Cupressales > Cupressaceae > Sequoia > Sequoia sempervirens. The sequence goes on from VDFB02180292.1 coordinate 15,664, forward strand.
AATAAGGAAAAATTAAGTTCATTTAGTTTACAAGGGCCCAAAACTTAATGTGAAAGTGCAAATAAATACACTTTACAACATTAAATTAAGGCAAAGTTAGGTCAATTTAGCTTAAAAGGGCCCTAAATCCAATGTGAAAGTGGAAAAAACATTACAAAATTAGATCAAGGAAACATTAGGTCCATTTTAATGTCATTAATTCTCAAATTAAGTGAGAAATTGTACCATCTCCAAGAAGGGCATACAACTTCCATCATTACACATTTTAAAAAAATGTTATTTATAGGAGTAGGAGTTGTTGAAACATTAAATATTTCAAATAATTTCATTTTTTAGTAAACTAGCCTTAAAGTGGTGCTACATATGTATTAAGCCAACAATTTTAGTTGGAAAAGATGTGGACATATTTAACTTATCTAGAATGAATCTTACTAGATCATATGTTTGACCAAAATTTATTTTTAGTTATAAATACTAAAATTCACGTGTGTTGATAAATTGGTCGAAAGTGTGACACAACTTTGTACTTTTACCCTAATGGCTTGTCACAGAAGACAAGCTACACTACAATATGCCACCCAATTTTATGTGGGAAAGACCTGTTAATGGAGTTGTTCACTCCATGTTTTCCTCACGAAAATGTTCCATCTCATCAACAAAATCATCATTTTATCCCACAATGTTGGCTAGTCCCACCTACCATTTTCTATAATGTGGAGTATGTTATTATGTGCATTTTTTTATGTTATTATGTATGTTATCATGTGTTTGTGTATGTTATGATGCCCCTAACATACATTTTTGTAGGGAGAATAGCCATGTCCACAAAACATGAAATTTTTTGAAACCTATAGTTTGTCATACCCAACACACACTTGTCAAATGATATTGTTATTTGAAATGTAGACAAGACATATGTATAGAACTATGGTTGCATTATGACAATAATGACCTTTCCAAACATACTCTCTTTGTTTACCTGGACTTTATATAATGGGGCAACATTCATAGTACACATTGTGCAAAACACACAATGTGTTTTAAGCTATAGTTGACAACAACGCCAACCCCTATGGTTATAATTTGTGTATATCCAAGAAAAGTGCCATCCTATTAGCCAATTCATCATTTGAACCAACAAATTTTTTCATCGGATAATATATAGTAGAAATTACCGCTACTCATAATATTTTTCCAATCCACCCCAAGAAATTTTTTAATTAGGTACAAATTACCTCTACTCTTAATATTTTTCCAAAATAATGGTAGTTATCATAATCTTGCCTCTTTACATCAAAATATAATGCATGCATTCTACAACTCCCTTCAATTCAGGGGTATATGGAGCTTTTAATGTCTTTATATGTTGTTCTACTACAAAATTTGTCAAACTCCTCAAAATAATATTCCCATTATTATTAGTTCTTAAATTCTTAATTTGTATACTTTAAGTTTTTAGGAGACTTTTAAACTCCCTAAACTAATGTTAGTGTATACATTAATGCTTGAATACACGTAGGTTGACCTAAGCCTACTTAGGCATTTATCGTCCAGGTTGTATGACTCATTAGGACTCTTGGATATTTTCCTCATGAACTTCCCAACTAGTTTATACTAGACTGTAGAGGTGTTGATACACCTCAACACCTCATGCTTGGATATTTCTCCTTTATAAGGAGACCCTTGATTGTCTAATACAAGAAGTTGATTGCATACAATTTTTGGTGTGTTCACTGTGCTTGGTTTATATCTTTGTGATTGTTGGTTTCTTCATGGTATCAGAGCCATCTAAGATATCTCCAGGTCATAAGGTCGCATCAAGGGCTTGAGGAGGTAGAAGTATTTGCTCAGTCAACAAATATCTTTATTGAGGACATGTTTCCTTTTAAATAGCTATTCATTGTTTTCTTTCTTACATTCCTATGTCTGGCACAACAATTAGGTCTGCTCTTGAAGCGTGTTTCTTTTTGAAGGAGGTCCAAGGTGGAGGCAAGAAGGGAGGTGCTATTTTCAGCAGGAAAGAAGTTTAGTTTGCTTGGAGGCACTGTTTATTCTTAGATAGAGACCCATGTTCCTACCACGACTGGAGACCTCTGTTTCTGCATCTTACCAGCAGTCCTGATTTATCCTTGATTCTCACGTGATTTATTTGTGGGAAGAGTTAGGGAGGCATGCTAGGAAGAATTAGGAGGAGTGATCTCTTACTTCAGGCATGTTTTTTCGTTGGCATCCCTCATATCATCCGTTGCTCACTTTCTTCACATATCTATGATATGTTTAAGGGTGCTTTATGCTTCGTACCATGTTTTTATGTTGAAGGCGCGTATGTCTTATTGAAAAATGAGGTGTTTTCTTAGCTTAATACTCTATAAAACTTTAATATTGCTGATCTAAGTAAGCTTTCTTTTGTTACATATATTCTTTGTAGGGTGATTATCTTGATTAATTCATTTTATTGTTGTAGAATGAAGAGAGAAGTTGATAGAAGAACTAGACAAGATATTAGAAAGATTACACAAGATATACCATGGAGAAACCATTTCGGGAAAAAACTCCACCAAGAATTATTTTATTATTCAATCTCTGAATTACAATAGCTCCAATTCTTGCTTGAGAATGCTTCTTCTGTCTTTACCAATCTTCTTACACCTGCAAATAACAATTATGAAAACTCTCTTCAACTTGAATGATATATAGAGACAATATGCAACCTTGTAATCTCCAAATGGTGATAATTACAATGCACAAGCTCAAGCCCTTGAAAAGGTACGCCATATTGCTTCAAGTTGAGTTATTCTGTGAAGACTAAAGCTTACTGTGCTTTACCCATTTGCACATCCCAAACTAAAGCTACAACTCATCCTTCACTTCAGTGATAATTACAAAGCTCTTCCTCAAAGATGGTGCCCAAAAGAGGGTCCCACTTAACAGAGCCTCCAGAAATATCTTATCATGCATTGGAGTTAATTCCAAGAAAACATCTTGGGTGCTCAAGTTGGCTCCAAGTGATTTTTTGTTAACTGAAACATTTACTCAACACTATTCATGCAAGAATGGTCATCCCCTATTAACTGGAGGCAGTCCCTGTTATTTGTCATACAACTCAATGTTATTAGCAATGCATTCCAAGTTAACTGAAGCTAACTACATGCAACTCAAAATAACTAACATACAACTGAAACTAACTGAAGACAACTAAACCATAACTGAACTGAACTAAACTGAACTAAACTGATTCTAAACTAAACTGAACTGAACTTCAAGCATGCAAACATCAAATCCTAACTCCTAGGATCTTTACATGCATTCAGAAGTGTTAACTGTTACTCTGTATAGTTAACTAAACACAAGGTGAGTGTCACCTTACCATGTGTGCACCCACATGCTCCTATTATTTAGGAATAACTACAAATGTCAATTTCATGATTTATTTCATCCAAATAATTAATCTTATCCTAATCTTAGTGTTGTTGAACACATTCCAAGAACTTAGGAGATACAAGAAATAATTAATGTTTAGGATTTGCAATTAAATAGAATCCTATTTCCAACATTCTCCCACTTGACATTATACATTGCAATTATTCTAAACAAGGAATAATAAAACAATTACAAGACTCAAAGCCAATGGCCATCTTGCACCAACTAATCAAACCATGCTAACTTCAAATGCAACCTGCATAATCATGAAGCTTCCAAGCAAATGATTAAAACCAAGAGAACTTATCTATATGGTTTCATAAGATAATCTGTAACATTAATTAAAGTGTTAACTTTCTCAATTAATACCTTCCCATTATCAACCAAACCAATACCTTTCCCAAGTCTTTGTATCCAAACCGCCTCTTTGGAGGCATGCTAAACCACCGAGTGTGTTGAATTCACATTCAACCAAAGTGTAGGCTCTTCAGTCTTTTCTATTAAAAAAATTTTCTCACAAGTAACCATTCCAACAAATATCTCTTACCATAAGAGAACTCCAGCCTCACCTATTTCTCCAAGTATCCATGAGGACCTGTAACCAACCAATCCATGCCAAACTCCAAATACCTTTAACACTTACTTTCATGGTAATCAAGCAAATGATTAATGTGTCAAAACTTAAGAAGAGCTGTAGACCGCGAGATCATTGTCAAAGCTCAGCAGACATAAACATGACATCATGATCTAACCATCTCCTCTTAGGAGATCACATGCATCATAACATGCTTATACATCCTAGTCTCAAGAGAACCATGTAATATGCCAAACTCTAAATGCATATCAAGAGTAAACCATGAAACATCAATAACAAATATACTCTAAACCAAAAAAGCAATGTAATCACATGGAATTCTTACCAATGATGCATCCAAGTCAGCGCCAGCAACTCCCCTTTGAATCATTAGTCTTGAGTTACACATGGAATCGTGACTATCATCCTCTCCATGAAGATTAGTCTGAAACATGAAGCAAAGAGTTATCAAAAACAATATTAGCTGAAATAAACAATGCATCATTACTATTATCTGAGGAATCCTCTGTAGAAGAATCAAAACTCTCTTTCTTGTTCTTACAATCCTTCTTCACATGTCCTAGTTTCCCACAGTTCCAACACTTTACCTTACTTCGTCCTTCTGACTTACCCTTCCCTTCCTTGTTTCCCTTAGGCTCCTTTTTCTTAGGCCTACTTTTTACAAACAAGGCATCTTGGATTTCCTTTTTAGACTTCCTCCTCATCTCCTCTGATAGGAGAGTGGGAATAATGTTGTCCATCTTTGGATACTGCATTACCACTAATTGCAACAATTAGATTTTCCCAAGAATGCGGTTAAGAACAAGTAATAAATACACTTCTCCTCATCTGTGGCATTACATCTATAGATGCTAAGCGATTGAGAATTCAACTTGTTAAATGTTGTGCAGCAGTTCACCATCTTTCATTTTCAATGAATACAAGCGCCTTTCGAATCTAGTGTGGTGAGACTCTTAGTTTGATAAATATCCCCTATTCTTTTCCATAATTTATATGCACTAGTTTCCATTGAAACATTCAAAAGAACAGCATCAGCAAGACATAACCTTGTTGTTCCTCTTGCCTTCTTATCTAACTTAGCCCAATCTTCATCTAAAATAGTTGTAGGTGTCTTTGTCTCATTATTAACCGCTAACCACTGATCTCTTTCTTCAAGAAGATCTTCCATTTTTAATTTCCACATTTCATAGTTAGAACCATTGAACCTTTCAATCTCTAACCTTGAATTCATTGTAACAAAACTTAATTCCAAAATCAGCAAATAACAAAAATAATACTGACTCCACTAAGCCAAAAACCTCCAATCTTGCTTTTAAGAGAAAGGCGTCCCAATACTCTGCAACCTGTTCGATACCGTCTTGAAAACCAGGGTGTTTTCTTGGCCCTAATCTCATAAAACTTTAATATTGCTGATCTAAGTAGCTTTCTTTTGTTACATATATTCTTTGTGGGTGATTATCTTGATTAATTCATTTACTATTGTAGAATGAAGAGAGAAAGTTGATAGAAGAGCAAATGGGATATATTGAAAGATTACACAAGATATCTTGGTGGAGAAACCCTTTTGGGAAAAAACTCCACCAATAATTATTTTATTATTCAATCTCTGAATTACAATAGCTCCAATTCTTGCTAGAGAATGCTTCTTCTGTCTTCACCAATCTTCTTCACAACTGACAATAAAAAACTCTCTTCAACTTGAATGATATATAGAGACAATATGCAACCTTGTAATCTCCAAATGGTGATAATTACAATTACAAGCTCTTCCTCAAAGATGGCGCCAAAGGGGTCCCCTTAGCAGGCCTTGAAATATCTTATCATGCATTGGGTTATTTCCAAAAGCATCTTGGGCACCCAGTTTGCTGGGACCAAGTGGTTGTTAACTGAAACATTTACTTAACACCATTCCCAAAGAATCGTCATCCCTTGTTAACTGGAGGTAGTCCGTGTTATCTGTCATACAACTCAATGTTATTAGCCATGCATTACAAGTTAACTGAAGCTAACTACATGCAACTCAAAATAACTAACATACAAGCCGAAGACAATTGAACCACTCGTGAGCGAGGCGGGCCCGAATTGATTATGAATTGGGTGAATTGGACTTCAAGCATGTAAACATCAAATCCTAACTCCTAGGATTTGTACATGCATTTAGAAGTGTTAACTATTACTCTGTATAGTTAACTGAACACAAGGTGAGTGTCACCTTACCATGTGTGCACCCACATGCTCCTATTACTTAGGAATAACTACAAATGCCAATTTCATGATTTATTTCATCCAAATAATTAATCTTATCCTAATCTTAGTGTTGTTGAACACATTTCAAGAACTTAGGAGATACATGAAATAATTAATGTTTAGAATTTTCAATTAAATGGCATCCTATTTCCAACATGTTTGTCACCCAACACGATTTGTGAGCTATGAGTCACCTGTGTCAAGGGATATTTAAGGTGTTGTTCAACTTGAACGAGCAGCTCTAGACAGAGGATGTGGATATCTACGCTACCGCCACCAACAACTTGGTAAATTTGGTGAGGGGTTGCATTTTATCTGATCTGGCTTTTTGCACTCTAGAAAAATGGTCCCTTGTCATTTTCATGGTCTTTTAGGCCTTTCTTCATGATGCTTGGTCCATTTTGCTTTGATTTAATGTTGCAATGTGGCTTAAACATTGACATTTAGGTCCTTGAAGTTCAAATAATGGCATCTTGTGAAGGTGTCGTGAAGTGTTGTAAATCATTTCTACACTTTTCAAGATTCTATTCATTGCAATTCACCTAAAAATCACCTTTTCATCTCTTATCAAATCCTTTTTTGAAGTATTGTAAAGTATTGTGACAAGATTTCACGCTTTTCTAGGCATAATCTCACTAATTACACCTTTCTTATGCTTTATTTGGCCCCTTTATGCCCTTATAAGGCTTAATTAAGTGTATTTTTTAATGTAAACTTGACAAACAACATTAAATGCAAGTTAATTCCCAACACCCACTTTCAAGTCCAAGGTGGGACCCATTCGCCATGGGTGGTGGATGAGTCCCTCTTGACTCCAAAATCAAAAAATTTCAAATTTCCTTTCAGGGTTTTATTCAAAAAAACCTTTTATTGGCCTGTGATGAGGTATTATTGGGTTACTAAGACACAAGAATGTATAAATAAGTTTTTTTACATCCATTTTAACCCCCCATTCATTCAAGCATTCATCAAGTTCATTAATTCACCCATTCATTCAAGCATTCATCAAGTGAACATTAATTCCCCCATTCATTCAAGCATTCATCAAGTTCACTAATTCACTCATTCATTCAAACATTCAAGCACTTTGCATCATCTAATCAAGCATCTTGGAGCACCCATTGACATAACTTCAGATTTTCTTCAACAACAGGGACTCTCGGACATCTCTGAGATGTCTCGAGGACTTCTAGCCGTCCCTCGAGTGTCTCAAAGACGCACAGGAGTCCCTCGCACTAGGACGTGATAAAAAATAATTTTTAATTTTTTTTTTTTTGACTTTTCTTAAAATCTGAGCCTTGGACTGAACCCTAAAGGCTTGGGGGACCCTTCTAAAAGCCTTTAAGTTACATGAAACACACTCATTCTTCATTTTTTTGCTCACATATGTCATTTGATGTTTTGTAACAAATAGGTGGAGAAGAGGAAAACCAATGTGAAGAGTGATATGATATTATGATGTGATGTCATATTTTTTGATATAATAGAAATCTCAAATTCGACAATTTCATTTGTCAAATTTTAATATTTTATTTACTTTTAGTAATAGTATTCAAGTATTTAAATTGTTAGTATTTGCAATTTTGCTATTTTACTAATTTGCCAAATTTTAATTTGAAATGTTATTCTTAAACAGTTATTCAAGTACCATATGTATATCAGCACCGCCCCCGCCATTCCCAAACTTAGACCCTTTGTCCCGCATCCCTGAAACCCGTCCCCGACAAGAAACGCATCCTTGTTAGGAAACTCTGAGGAACATTGAATAATAATAATAGGAAACCAGGACTAGGATGTATTCGAAGCATGATAGTTATTGGTTTCTAACAGAGGACCATGCTTTTACTGCTCAGCTGCGCAAGTGACGCCATGAATCCAGATGCAATCATCTTTAACATGTATGTTGGCTCTTTGAGAGGAATTGGAGCCAAGAACCTTTAACATGTATGTTCCATTATAAAGAAGAATTGAAGGAATTGTGGATTGAGGTTAATGAAGGTTTCAATGATTAGGTAGACAAATGGAACAGAGATGTTCACTAATTTAAAGCCTCCACTACATCCCTGTAATAGCTCCAGAATCTCCGGAGTTGAGTAAGGCGAAGACATATCTTCGTTTTTCCTTCAGTGGGAATTATTATCTATGAAGAAAAACAGTTGCCAACTTGATCCACCCAATGTGCGTGTCCTTTGATTTGGATTGGAAATTTAGAATAAAAAAGATTTGGGGATGCTGTACCAAAGCTTTGACTTCCAATTTTTAATAGGTGTGACATGAATCTCTGTGATTGAATACAACTTTTTTATTAAAAAGAGGTAGTCAACCTTTAAATAAATTTCAGTTGTATAATATTATATTGTTTTAGAGGTTCTTATTGAATATACGTGTAAAGTAGTAATATTTAAATCTGTGAGATAAGATACGTCTATGTCAGATGGTGCCCTTGTGATACATTTTTTAAGTTATCCTCTGACTGACCTCTGCAGTTGATGATCCCACTGAGATATGAAAACTGTCTTTTTTACGTTGACTATGCGTTTTAAATGACCGGTTATGAACTGAAACTGAAATGTTGTAGCAAAGATCAGAAGTATGCATGATTGCATTCGATTTTCCACTCCAGAGGATGATGCTTTTCTTCTGTACAATACCTGTTTTCATCTATGTAATAGGAGACAATTTATTAGATTGACTGAAAATTATTCAGTTCAAATATATAGAGTTTCTGTTTACGACTATTTATGCCTCATTTTGAGTGCTTAGAGGCCGACATCAAAGCCTGATCTTCCTGTGTAGAAGGAAATTTTTGCCGAGGTCATAGGATCATCTATACCCTTGGCTTCTCTAACCTTCCTATCGTGGTACATAAAGCTCACAATAGTGACTATCATCCTCGACACTTTTGCCATCTGGGTAGAAGAAAATGACACATTCATTGCTACCCCCAACAAAAGTTTCACTAGCAATCAAGACCGGCTCACTGACAATCATTGGCACTAATAGGGTCTGATTTGTGGTGGCAGATTCTCCTAGATCTCAGTTGTTCTAGATATTTCTCATTGTTTCCTTGCACAACTAAATAATGTTGAAGGAAAGAAGAGTGAAGGGAGGCCACATGAGGCCAAATATAGGGATGGCTCAGGAAATGGTCAACCCTCTTCCGATGTGGCATTCAACGCACCCTAGACATATATTAAATAAAAAAACTGTGGATCATTGTGGGGTTGATGCAACTCGCCAAGGCCGGAGAAGTGAAGATGGAGGCGTAGGGGAAGGAAGACTAATGAAATTTTATTTTGACTACAAAATTTCCACGCTCTAGATGAACAACTAGTTTTATGTGATAATTGTGGTTTCCTCTCCAACATTTCATATTATCAAACACATTCTTTGTGATTGAACCAGCATCATTGAGTTACAACTTTTTTGGAGTCTCTTGTGCAAATTACATTAATAACCCTTGCACTGGCTCCTTAGCCCATTATGGCCATTCTCATGGTGTACTGCATTTAAAGGGCATGCTCTCTTCTTACCAAGAACATCCACACCTCTGGACTTCTACAAGTTGAGATTTACGACTAGAAGGGAGAGTGGACATCTTAGAGTTGTTTATTTGGGTTTGCATTGCATTGTGTGCCCACTAAGAAGGTGCCACCAAATATATAGTAGTTGGCATCTAAGTATACATATATCCACTCAAACCCTTCACCTTTGGAACCCTTTCAACAACTTCACCCAACAACACCCAAAAGACTAGGTCAGCCCTCCTCCACATGGCTTCTCCAGCTAGGTAGCCCCCAACACCATCTCCATCATAGGAGGTGGTGGTTTTTTTCTTATGCCATTACTTCCAATGGTTATAAAATCTTACAATTTATTGTAACCTTGATATTTTTAATTGATTACTAACGGTTTGTTAAACTATCAAGCAAACCAACAACTTTCTCACAAGTTCTTACAAGGGGGTATTTTTTATTTTTTCTATATCTCATAAATGGAGAGTTACATTTTTGTGTTCCTATAGTTGATGGTACTTGTTGATTTCTTCAAGAATGTAGTGGTGAAGTCTTTTTTTGGCAAATTGTGCTATATTTTACCTATTATTGACCTTTAAAGTAAAGTTTGCAAACTTTATTTTTTGATTCCTATCCAAATTTCATAAGGAATTCATCTCTAATTGTAAAGTTAAGATTTTGATAGTCTATTTTACCAAAAAATGTAAAAATCACCATGTATTATAAATGGTTGATTTGACATCCAATCTTAACACAAGTTGTAATTCACTTGCACATCTTTATGGGGGCTTATGTTTCAACACCAATCATTTTGGAAGGGGGGATCTCTTATTGAATCAAGGAGGGTAATATAGTATGTCTATTTTTTTTAATTGGTTCATTTGATTATTGTCTCTCACACTAAATCTCTTCCATTTAAATATTATTTAAATAATCCTCCTAATAAATGGAAAATCAAGTGTGAATATTGTGGAAAGAAAAGGAATACAACAGAAGATTGTATTCATCATAAAAATGATGAAATAACACAACTTATTCTCAATCATGGTACATTTCCTTACCTAATTATCTAGTTGCAACACATGTAGAAACATCATATGGTCTCATTTAGACATCTTGTGAGACATCACTATCATTTGGAGATGAACAATTATATATACCCATGGCTTGCATTGAGATCTCATCTCCCACATCACATGTTGCCAAATCTAAATCCAGAGTTTATATCTCCATGACTTCCATTGATTCTATGCACTAGGAATTTTACATTGTTTTTTCCAAATCTGCCACAACAAGACACATTACTATCAAATATATCATCCTTGTTTGTAGAATCTCGCATTGCATGTTTGGATGACACTATTGATGACATTGGTCTTCTCTTTTATGACAATCACATCAACACTATTCTCACTACATCTTTGGATATTGCTCTTTCTTGTCCTACATTAGCTTCTATAGTGATATATTTTGTAGATATTTATGAGTTGATATATCTAACTTAGTCATCATCAATTTTTGACATTATCTACAACAATATCATATTCTCATTGGTCTGGTTGTCACCATACATCTATGGTACTTGATTCATCCTACTAGTATTTGTCATAGTTCAACATTGGCTTGGAGATCGTTGAGCATCATTTAAAGACATCATAATAGGAATCATCTAGCTCTTTGAATAATGCAAAAATTTAAGGACATCCATCTTAATTCCAACATATTCCTATAAGGAATGGGAAATCATGTTGCAAATCTTTGTGATGTTCTTCCTTCCCAATGGGAGAAACGTTGCTGAACGATCATGGATCATCTTCAACATCTAGTGCCAAGCATCTACTAGCACTGCATGTGTCATTTTGAGGAGATCCTACATGGTTTCTATTTTCATCTTAGTTTTGCAAGGGAGCATTTATTCACACGGAGTTATTTCCTTATCATCTTTCAGAGGAATCACATAGACCTTCTCCCTTTTCTCCCCTATGGGGAGATTTTTTTAACATCATGTTAGAATTAGCTCTTGGGGGATCATCATGAGTCCTCCTTCTATCTTCTATATTCTTCACTTGTATATTCACTTTGTATCATTTCTCTTTTGGAGAGGGTTTTTATTTACAATTTGGTTTCATCTTAGTTTTGCAAGGGAGCATTTATTCACACAGAGTTATTTCCTTATCATCTTTTGGAGGAATCACATAGACCTTCTCCCTTTTCTCCCACAGTAGGGAGGTTTTTAACATCATGTTAGAAGTAGTTATTGGGGGGTCATCATGAGTCCTCCTTCTATCTTCTATATTTTTACTTGTACATTCACTTTGTATAATTTCTCTTTTGGAGAGCATTTTTATTTACCAATAGGTTTTCTCCTTCACTCCATTTAGGGGAAATTTGTACATGAGCACCTAACATGGCTAGTAGTTGGGACTCATCTTTGTGTAGTACCCTCCGTTTATGCTATGCTTTACTGCTGTTACGTTTTCATTTTGTTAGTCCTATGATACCTTGTTTGGATATTTTGATCGTTGGTTTTGGCGATAATTGGTTGATACGTGACATGATGATACATTGTTTGGTGATTATTGATTTCAGACATGTTTTGATTTAGCATAGATGTTTATTTTCAGTTGATTATTGCTATGTACATCTTTATGATGGACTAACAGCTATTTATTTCGTCAGTTTGTTGTGGCGTGTATTGGTGTGGAGAACAGAATCACATCACTTTCGGCTTGCGAGGGTGCCTTGATATTCATGATTTTTCCTACGTTGTGTACAAATTCAATGCTTTATATATATATATATATGCACGTTATTTGCTTAGTTGCAGGAATTACAGGTACATGACACTGACTCCACCTGGGTACTCAGGTTTGAGCGTGTCAAGACTCAACGGATACGTTGATTGGGAGATAGTAGTTTGGTTTACCCTAGTCTAATCTATAATCCCGGTCTTAGTACATTGTCTGTTTTGGTTCAGAGTCATAGGGTTGTTTGTCATTTTCTGTTTGGATAAATTGCTTGAAAGGTAAATTTGGTTAATTTTTAATGATAGTTTATTGTGTTTTAAATTATTGTTATTTAAATTAATGTTTAAATGTGGAAGAGATTAGTTGCTTGATTATTTAATTAATTAATTAGCTTATTTGGTTAAAGGGTTTGATCATAAAAGATTAAACTTATTTAATTAAACAAATTAATTAATTAAATTAAATTATTAAGTGTGTAAATAGTTTATTTGAAAATTAAATAATTATTTGTGAAAAAGGTATTTTGGTTATTAAATAAATGGTTGTATATTGGAAATTGGAAATTTAAATAAAAATAAAAATAAAATGCATGCAATTGAAAATTGATTTTTAAATTTAAAATAAAATAATTAATTACATGCAAATTTGGAATGGGAAGATTGCCGAGAAGTGGTGGGAAGATATTTTTGCAACCACTTCTCGACATGTGTGTGAGTGCAATAATTGTTGATTGTTGAGGAAAAATTGTTTACGGAGTTTATTGTGGATCTAGGATTGCACAGAGGCTATTCAATTCCCTCACGGGAAAATTATCAAAGCTTTTTGCAAAATTTCCCTATTTGTGCTATTGGAAATACTGTATATTTGTGGAAAATCTTTTGTTTGCATTTTTGGATTGGAATTTGCTGTACGGGAAGAGATTAGAAGCTACAGGCAACAGAGGCTACAGAGGCTCTCTTCACCAGATAGCAAGGAAACACATGTATTTTTCTTGTGGATTTCAATTTGTGAGTTTTGAAGGAATCCTTAGAAAAGAAATTAGCTTAGTTTAAATCCTGTTATTTTTTTTATGCAAATGTTGTGAGAATTATGTTTTGTGAAGGGATATTATAGATTTAAAAAACTATGCTTGTATACTCTCTGGTAGAAAGTGCTTGAAACATTATGAGAGGGGAATTATTTGTTTTAAAAGAGAGGTGCAGAAAACCTCTAGAAATTATATTGGATTTGAATTAAAAAAATATACTATGCACGAGATTTTATTGGAACCCTCAAAGAAATTTATTGGTACCTGATTTCCCCTAAAGCCGTTGATCTTACGTGAAGTTTTTTCTATAATCTTCTATGTAAAAACCCTGTTAAATTTGTGTGTATATATATATCTTTATACATATACATGATTTTATATACAAATTGGATTGTGAAGAACCCTTTATTTATTATGTGAAAACACTATACAATGAATTTGTATTGGGAAGTACATTTCTTTTTCTTTAAAAATTCATACCTGCCGTACGGTGAAATTATTAAATGTGGATTGAAATCCGTGTGGGAGTAATTTATTTTCCAGCGGATTTCATTTTGTTTGCGAAAGTACCAAAGTATATGTAGCAACATATTTGGGGAGGGATGAAACCCTCCTCATTCCACCATAATGGTGGCAAACCACCAAAGGTTCTTCGCGTCGGCCGGTACAGCGAAACCTGGTAAAATTTCGCGACCACTTAAGCGTGGGGGAGTTCGCGTCGGTTATGATTTATTTTAAAATCTATGAAATTTAATTCGCATTTGATTTTAATTCGAATTTATATTTTATAATATATGTTTAATATATATACTATATATAATATATTTATAATATATTATATATATTATATAATATTACATATATATTATATATATATTTGTTAGTTATAATGATTAAGTATTATGTTTAGTTTAAAATATAAAATATATGCATATGTTTAAATATGATAAAATAATTATTTAAATAAAACATTTAAATGGTTATTTTAAATTCATTTATTTTGTTATTTAGAAAAGTAATATTAGTAAGGTTAAAATTTGATTTATTTAAATGTGATTTTATCATTTAGTAAATTGGAAGTTATTTTTTCTAATTATGAAGGCTATAAATTAAAATATTTAAATATGCCAATCAATTATAATGATTAGTTTGAATGAAATTTATATTTGAATGATTGGATTTAGTAGATCCGAACGGTAGGTGTCTATTTTTCCTGGTTTGCGTTAAATTGTGTTATTTAGTTTGGGAAAATGGGAAATGCTTTAATTGTACAAGTCTTCCAGACCTACTGTTAAATGGGGATTGTGTTTGTTAAAGTTATATTCTTGAGATAGCCAAGGTTGTGTACATGGTATTTGTGTGGTGATTGGACACCTGATTATATTCATTGTTGTTTATTTGAAAAGTGTAGAATTTCGTGTTATTTTTCTGTACACCTTGCATACCTTAGTCAAGAAAACTTAGAAATCTATGTTATGTTTAGGGGAGTGGCTATTTGTAAGGGTCGACACACAAAGAGGTGTCAGGGTAACTTACCAATAGTTAGTAAGTCAGTGAAAATTAAATGACACAATAGTTAGATTTAAAACTTTTAACAAGATATTCATGCCTCTCTTATGACTCTTGAGCTACCATAGTCTTGAGTATAAGATGAGAAGGCCTAGAATGGAAAATCGATGTTTTGTTTCTTTAAAAGACATTGATTAAATAGCGGTATGCAATAGGGGCGGTTTCGTGGGGTTACGAGGAGGCCAAGGTTGGAAGTAGGAACCTAGGGAAGAAACACCCAGTGGCTCTTTCCAACATTGTGATGACACTCCACCTAAAGTAACGGTTAACCTAGTGCTTGAGATATAATCCAATTGTCAAAATGCAGGCTTAATGTAACCATTAGTTTGTGTACTAGTGTCTAGGGTTAGTAGATTAGGTCTAGAATAGCCTTATTACTATCTCCTAGCACGGGGGTGGACCTATGGGTACCACATGGTTGGGTGGAATGTGCACCTTACTCTGTTGGGTCCCTAGTTTATGATCATGGCAACGAGAGCTTCATGGATGGAGAGCTTGCATTTTGAAACTTATGAATACTTCATCATTGTATATAGTAAATCTTATATTATTAATCTTGTATATTGTATTCATCATTATGAATACTTGTAATTGTAATCATTATTGAACTTCCTCATCAGATGGATGAGTATTGTATATTTTATCAAATGCAATGAATGAAACAAATTTATACTTTATGATATCTTGAATGGAAATTTCAATGTTATGCAATGTTTATCTTTATGTTATAAATTAATATGTGCAATGGGAAATACTTAAGTCACTTATGGAAACTCAAAGTAGTGTAACGTCTAGTAACTTAACAAATGTATGCAACTAATTAACTTAATATTAATACTTTAAAAAAAAAATTATTACTCCTTTATACACTATTGCAACATTCTTAGAGTTATTAAGACGGGGCATTACACTTTGCATACATTATTCTCTAAGTTGCACTTAAGGGGGGTGTTAGTGTAAATATAGATATGTTATTTATCTAGCTATCTTTTATCCTACATAAGAGAGATTTATTCACACTAGTTAAGTCTTCACTTAGGAATTTTCTTCTTTTTGTCTCACTTCATGTGGTTGAGACACATGTACTAACCTTTTGAGACACCTAGTTTGTGCACACTTGATGCATGCTCAAAAATTTGTCATTTGAACTTTCACGTGTTGCACCTTGGGAGGGGTAGTTAGTCATTCAATCCTACCTTTGTACCTCCTCTACATTTCATATATATGCAAGATTGTCATTGTACATTCACACACTCATAATACATGATATGCATCCTATTATTCTTTTTTTTCACTAGTGGAAGGTTATTTTGTTGCATTTAGATCTTGAATACTCCAAAATATATGAAGTTTTTTTTATCTGTGAAAATGGGTTGGTTATTTAAGAAACATTCAACTATGCTAATGGAGTGGAGTTTCTTTGATATTGACATGACTTTCTAATAGTGGAGGTAGAGAAAGTGTGAGGGGATTGCATGTAAGGACATCATGCATATGTGCCTTATCTTATTGTTGGTTTTAATTTAAATTCTAATTGCGGAATTATTGATGATATTTTATAATTCTTTTGAGATGTTTGACTATGTATTTTGAATGCATATGTTGTGGTTTTATGTGTTTGAACTCTAGCAATGTTTTAGCTTCGGGTATGTGCAGGATCATGATGGGCAAAAACGTGGCAATATGATGGGTATTTGTAGGGTATGTGGTGGCGACTTTTTTTTGGGTACCAAAATTAATGAAGCGAAAAGAGTTTAAAGGGGGATTCTCGGGGTTTCTACCAATATAAAATTATGCTTTTAATTTGAATTTAATAAATTATTATTATTCATTTTCTGTTTGAATTATGACTAAAGTCTTGATTGATAGGCTAATTGAAAAGAAACATCTATAGCTTTCTTGGATCACATTTTTGAATTGAACATGCATCACATTCTATGCTTAGTATACTATGGGATTAAAAAAAAATTGAATTTTGTGAAGTTTTGACCAAGTTAAGGTGGTCAAACATATGAGCTTTTATAATTTTTAAAAGTTGTAATAAAAAAATCATAATTAATTATTTACTTTGGAAAAAATTACAAAAAAATATGCATCACCTTCGGGACAATTACTCTACTTATATATAAAATATTATAAAAAATATTATCATTTTATTGTGGATGGGGTGGTCAGACAGACCCCTACTTCTTATTTTTTCCCTGAAATTTAAGTACTACTACATTGAAATTTCAAATTTTCACCAAATAGATTTTTTTATTTTTTAAACAAACCTAGTATTTTAGAAACTAAATTCAATTTTCTACAGATTCTATTCTTACATATTTTTGAAATAATATAGATAACTTATTCAAATTTTTGCGTCAAGTTTCCTAACTCTAATTATTTTGAATTTTTCACCACTTAAGGCCCTATTTTTTTCCATAATGATCCACATAATACCCCTTCACTATTATCCATTTATTTATGATTATGATTATATTATCTAGATTATAGTAGTTGTAGATGATTTTTAGTTGTATATATTCATTTGACATTATCTTGAAGATTACATTGCATTGATTATTTATGTGGTGCTTCAACTATCCATGTATTATGTAAAGGATCTTATTTTTTTAATTATGTATGTAGGCATAGTTCCCTAATGGTGATTAATCTAGATATGATTGCATTAGGTAAGTATGTTATATATGATCTCCCAATCTCAATTGACTCAATTTTCAAGATGTCATGTGTTACCCTATGATTCTTAATCTAAATTGGTATTGCATTTGGGTTCTTGAGTCCTATGATAACCCTTGGAAATTGTATGAGTGTTTTACATAGAATCCTTAGATTTTATTATGTTTTATTTTAATTGTTAGAAAATTTCCCTAACCATTTATTTTGAATTAATTATTTTTGTATTAATATTTATTAATAAAGCATTAAATGCTTATTCTTTGTAAGTCAGATCCCTCTTGCTAAATTGTTTTATCCCAACTTATTTGGAAGTAGTTGTTCCTTTGGGTAGTATTAGTATAAATATTTAGGGTTTTATACTAGAATGGATCATCCATGAATTATGTTGTATTGAGTACTACTCAATTACCCCTTGAAGAAGCTTGTGATATATTGTAATGTGGTTTCATTAAATTATTACAATATCAAATATTTTTCCATTTAAGCATTTAATTTTTGTATTTCATATTTCTAGCTAATCTATTGGAGGGAGGAACATCACATTTGATATTATATCTATTTCTAGAGCCATGTTTTGTTGTAACATTTTCTTTATGTATTATACAGCTAACCCTAATATTCTCTTAGCTCACTCTCTCGAGATCTTATTGATTAGAATGTGGCTCTAAAAGTAATAAAATTATATTTTACCCTTTAATAAGTTTCCCTCTTTTCTTAATAGTTATTTTTTATTTCTATATTAGAAAACCTATACAAGGAGTTTTAAAATGTCACATAAGAACTACCATTATGGGCTAACTTGGATTTTCCATATAGGTTTCTAGTGAAATCCATCAACCATCTATAACTAATGATACAATAGTAAGTAGTTAGCCCCAAGAAGTTACAAGTTGCATTGTGTTTGATTCATTTAGATCAATATATTTGTGGGATCAAATACTCATTTTAGAGATAAAAATGGAATAAAATAAAAGATCACAAAGTAAATGTGGAAATAAAATTAGATATCATAAGGCACCAAAAAAGAAAAAAGAAAAAGAAAAGAAATTAGATATATACTAAAAATGAAAGAAAACTAAAATTTCCTATCCTATGTACCCTTTACTAAGAGTTTAATGGTTTAGGAATCTTAGTGGGGTAGCTTTTGTGTCTTCTCCTTTAACATTGTCAAGTAATAATTCTCTAATGGTTACAATTTTGAAAATTTTGAGCTTGTCTCTACATTCTAAGTGGTGAATATTAGACCATTTGGTTTCATGGTTTCCCTTTCTCTTGTTCTTGTTCTTACTTTTGTTCTTTCTCTTTCTCTCTCGCCCTCTTTTTCTTGCTCTACTTCTTGTACCTTTTTCTTTTTCTTCTTTTTTTATGGTTATTTTTTGTTGTAAAGAAGGTCTAGAAAGATAATATTACAATAAATCACCCAAATAGAGTCAAAATACTCTAATTATTTTTGTAACTTACCAAGGCCTAGATTGCACTCCAAGAGAAAAATTTCCCCTAAATTAGGTGATTTGTAGCCTTGAGAGTGATTTTTTTATAAACACTAATTTTCCAACAAATCACTTATTTCTGCTTCAAACTATCTCAAATTTTATTTGTAGTATCCTCTATTATCTCTCCAAAAACCCATTAAAAATAAAGAGCCAATAATACAGTATTTAGGAGATATGGACCTTCCAAAATAAGTTTGGTAGAAACCCTAATTCTACAATAATTCACTCAATTCTTCTCCAATTCCTGTGAAATTTGTATTGTAGCTTCTCTAATATTTCCTTCAAAAAACCTTTAAAAATTAGACAAATTCATCAAAATCTGGGAGATATGGGCTTCAAAAAATGACCTCCAAAATTGAATAAAATGCCTTCTCATAATCATGCCAAGATCATGCTCTGATACCACTTGTAATGAAATAACTTGCACAATAGAATTATTTGATAGAATTTAACCTTTTGCAAATACTTGATAATAACTGAGAATAACAAGCCACTTCGAGGGGGAAAACCTCCAAATACCTCCAATGAGAACACAATTCACAATATGATGATGAAATAAGACCCACAACCTCCTATATATACCTATTTATGCATAGGATATCACCTAGGCTAACTTAGATAACCCTATATAAGTCCTAGGCTGACCTAATCAATTAAATAGCAATACGACTTAATTAGGAGTTAAGATAGCCACAAGCCGATTATTCATAACCCAATGTACTTTTATATTAAGGGTATAGTTCAGTAATAGCCATCTATAGATTTTCTCTTGTATAACTAGGCAATTAGTTAAGTATTTTAATGGTTCACGGTCTATAAATATATACCATGGCTAGGGTCTCTCTCTATGGTGGTATAGTGTATTTATATTATTAATAATTATGGTTAGAAAATATAATTGGGTAGTCCTTATTTCCTCTTGGTTATGCTAAAATAGCTCCAATTGTAATCCATGAAGTATGAACATGTAAATGAAAAGGGATATTATAATCTAGAAACATTGGGATCGGTATTTTTTATATTTTCCTTTTTAGTATATTGAAAATGTAGATCTTGACAGTGTTCTACCCAACATAAGTTGTATTTTTCCTTTTTAGGAGTTTTTCTATGGGTCCTACAACTACCACATATCCTTTGATAAAATTTCTATGATAACAAGTATAACCCCCAAAAAAATCACTTCTACAACTATATTTGGTACTAGAAGATTTGGGATTATTTTTACCTTAAGAAAATCCACCATTAAGCCTTCTTTGTATGTAACATGTCCTAGTACAGTATACCAAAATCTACTACAAATATGATTTATTTTGAATTCTAATGAAATTTGTTGGATCTTGCACCTTTCTAACACTAGCTAAAGTGCTTGGACATGATCTTTGGTCAACCCCTAAATTTT
>VDFB02180294.1:0-13259 GCA_007258455.2 Sequoia sempervirens
AAAAATTTGTAATCTTGTACATTGTATGCTCTCACCTCGCCCATACTAGAAACTTGGTGATCAAAAAGTGGAAAGGAAGTGCTTGGCATTTCATTTTGATTTGAGCTAACAAGTTTTTCAAAAAACAAAATTAAGGGTGATTACTACAGCTATTGATTGGAAGTCATTAAACAAATCCACATTATGCTTTTTTAGCACCAAAGAAAGAAAAGTGCATTTGAAGTTCATGAGTTCTTTCCTAGATCTTAAAGATTCATTGATTATTGCTACTAAATCCTTCACTGGGATTTTCTATAAGAACTAGAAAAAGTCCACATGCAAACTATCTAGCCTCGATGCATTGTCCTTTTTCAAGCCAAAAACTGTAGTTTTTATTTCCTTAGAATAAAATGGTTCTAGTGGCATATAATTGTCTTTTTCACTTATTAATGCTATAGTATTTTCCAATAAATAATTTTCTGCCTCTAGATCTGAATCTGCTTCTGTTAGGAGGCTTCAAAAGAAACAAACTGCCTGCCTTGCAACATCTGCACTTTCATGCTTTTATCATTGATTATCAATTATATGACCAATATGATTTGCTTTATTAATTGCTGAAATTACAAGGTGCTCCTATCCCCTTTTGATATCTATTTATCTGTAATGTCCCCATTTTAGCCATACGCTCTTTTGTGACTGATAGCCTATTTCCGAAAGCCCGTAGGCTCGTCAAAGGTAAAATTTGGGTTTCCTATTTTATAGGAGGGTTCTGAAGCATTTTTGAAGGTTTGCATGTAAAAGTTTTTGTTGCATGTCTGGTGGAGTTTTCTAGGTTTTTGGAGAGCTTCAGAATGGTTGAGATGCATCTCCCTCAGACAACCTTTCCTAGAACTTGATATTTTTAGCCTGTACGTTGGAGTTTTTAGTTTTGGATTGTGGATTCTTTTTGGGTTTTCAGAGATTGCAGTAATTTGACATGCGAAGGCATTGAGCAACTTTTTCAGAATTTATTATTTTTAGTGAGTTCTATTTTTAGCAATACTCCGGTTGGCAGCAGCACAATAAGCTTTCTACTTTGAGCAAAGTAGTTGAGTATTGTTGAATTTGGCTTTCTGAGGTGCATTTTTAAAGAAATGATTTATTTAAATCATTTAATTACTATAATGTGTTTTTGACCCCTTGGCCTAGCACAATAACTTCATGTTATTTTAAAAGGGGGACCTTGAGGACAGATGCCTCATCTGGAGGATGTTTAAATATTTCTAAAGTTTAAAAAATACCCTTGAGAGTTGGACGCCACTTTTAAAGAAGATTATTATTTTATCAAAAGTCTTTATTTCTCCCTTGATTTGGATGCCAACAAGGAAGGGGGGAAAAAGTGAATTAAAAATTAAAATAATCTCAAGGCAATTAGGGTGTACCTTCTAGAATGATCTGGAGAGTCACCTCAGAACTTATAAAAGGAGGCCTTTGCTCACTCATTTTTGATCTATGGTTTATCTTATTGAAATGCTGCTAGATTGATTTTGGAATCCGGCTAAGGGGAAGCTTAGCATTTACACCATTCTTCGGGACTGAAACTATGGTTCCCTAGATGGTCAATTGGGAGTGTGCTTCATTCAGAAGTGCATATTGAGTATCAATGTTATGAGTTTGAAGCTGTTTTCTGTGATTGCTGCTAACTTCTTTTTCTATCATTGGTTTATTATTTTTGATCATAAAAGGTTTGTTGGAGAGATAAGTGCCAAAATTTTAGTTCTATGATTGTTGCTACCCTTTTTTTTTTTTTTTCTGTCATTGGCTCATTATTTATGATCACAAATCAGTGTCCTGGGAAGGAAATGTGATCAAAAGATGGTTTGTGGTAGCAGTGGGACCCTTGCTGAAGGTGCCACCAGCCTTGTTCATGAGCAGTTATGCCTATTTTGATGATAAATTATTATGTTGCAGCTGTTGCTTACCTTCTTGGATGTCGATTGTTCGAAAATCAGATCCCAAGATGATTATTTCAGACCCCTCAGGTAGTTGGTTTATTCATTTTCAGGTCTTTTTGTCTCCTATTTGGACTAACTTTCTGCCTCCAATGAGCAAGGGAGTGATTTAGTATGGTCAAAATTCATGTATGGGTTTTTTTTTATGATAAACAATGGATTTCATAGTATTATCTCATACATTACTATTTGGGGCAGCGAGTTATTAGTTGATTTGATTCATCAATCTAAGACTCATGAAGTGAATTATGTGAAGATTTCTTAGAGTTTTTTCAATAATATCAGTTTGCTTCAAAGAAGGCATTGTACATCCTTATTGATTTATGAGGGTGTGAGTATAGAATTTTTGCAAAGATTTGCTATTTGCTTTGCAAAGATTCTTGAGGGAGTCACATTTGTTGCTGTGACTCAATCTGATGCTTTGGGGAACAATGTTGATAAGGTGTTTTTGCAGTTGATTAGAATATTCTTCCATGAGCATTACAACATGCTAGTCATCAGCATGGTTGTTTCTGGTTCCACAAAGTTTTCTTGGCAAGTGATGCTGCAGGATTATGTTTTCAGTTCTTCCTGGCTCGAAGGAAGATTGGTGCAGTTTTGGATCATTGGTTATATTTGTGTGATCAGAGTGGAGCAGCAACAACATGGTGGGGTTTTTCAGAGATGGACATGGGACCCCAGGATCCTATAAGTTTTGGTAGGATCAATTTGAAGTGTTGTGGCATTGCTTGAGGACAAGCAATTTTGGGAAGGGCAAATTGTAATGTCCCCATTTTAGCCATACACTCTTCAGTGACTGATAGCCTATTTCCAGAAGCCTGTAGGCTCGTCAGAGGTAAAATTAGGGTTTCGTATTTTATAGGAGGGTTTTGAAGCATTTTTGAAGGTTTGCATGTAAGAGTTTTTGATGCATGTCTGGTGGAGCTTTCTGAGTTTTTGGAGAGCTTTGGAATGGTGTGACATGCATCTCCTTCAGACAAGCTTTCCCATAACTTGCTATTTCTAGCCTGTACGTTGGAGTTTCGAGTTTTGGATTGCGGATTCTTTATGGGTTTTCAGAGAATTGTGCAGTGGTTTGACATGCAAAGGCATTGAGCAACTTTTCATAATTTACTATTTTTAGTAAGTTCTATTTTTAGCAGTACTCTGGTTGGCATCAACACAGTAAGCTTTCTACTTTGAGCAAAGAAGTTGAGTATTTTTGAATTTGGCTTTCTGAGATGCATTTTTAAAGAAATGATTTATTTAAATCATTTAATTATTATAATGTGTTTTTGATCCCTTGGCCCAACACAATTTTAAAAGGGGGACCTTGAGGGTGGACACCTCATTTGGAGGATGTTTAAATATTTCTAAAGTTTAAAAAATACCCTGGAGGGTTGGACGCCACTTTTGGAGAAGATTATTATTTTATCAAAAGTCTGTATTTCTCCCTTGATTTTGATGCCAACAAGGAAGGAGGGAAAAAGTGAATTAAAAATTAAAATAATCTCAAGGCAATTAGGGTGTACCTTCTAGAATGAGCTGGAGAGTCACCTCAGAACTTATAAAAGGAGGCCTTTGCTCACTCATTTTTGATCTATGGTTTATCTTATTGAAATGCTGCTAGATTGATTTCGGAATCCGGCTAAGGGGAAGCTTAGCATTTACACCATTCTTCGGGCCTGAAACTATGGTTCCCTAGATGGTCAATTGGGAGTGTGCTTCATTGAGAAGTGCATATTGAGTATCAATGTTATGAGTTTGAAGCTGTTTTCTGTATTTCTTATTGCTGGTTCATCCATGGCTGAAACAAAATTTCATTCATAGCTCTTGAAGTGCTTTTAATTCCATTATGGGTATTGAAGCAATTGATTTCTATGATATGGGCGACCCTTCTTGCAAAAGATGGGATTTTATTATGAAGTTTGGATTTTTCTAGGAATGCCGTACCATTTCAAGGGCCATACCTTTCTCTTGGAGCTTGCATTGGGGGTTGAGCCTTTCTCTTGGTGTCTGTTTTGCATTGTTGGACACTTGTATGCTGGTTGCCTAGCCTTTGGGAGTATGGTTATCAGTTTTGGAGTGAATAGGCGTGGTATTGAGGGAGATATATGCATTTTGGTGTGTCCTAGGTTTCCAATTGAGTGTTTTTCAGTTTGCTGTTTGTTATACCAGATTTTCAATAGTTCAGATTTTGGTTTGTAATATTGAAGTTGAGAAGGTTAGAAGCTTGGGAAATTATCTCTCATCACTTTGCTTTGATGGTACATCTCTAGCACTTGTAATGTGCAGACAATTTGCATTGTAAGGCTGAGAATAGTAGTACTATTTCAGTCATTTATATTTCTGCAATTACTTTATGATTTTAATGCAAACACTGTAACCCCTGGACGGTTTACCGCCAGTGTGGAGGAATAAACATTGTATTTTTCATTGTTCACCCATTGAATAAGTGGAGAATCCCCATTGTTTAAGTGGATGCCCGTTGGAAAGCAAATGCCTGTTGTTAGCAGATGATTGTTCTTTCATTGTAATTCCGCTCCTGCTGAATAAGTGGTTGAGCTTCTTTCATTTCAGCATTGTACTTCATTTTCAGTTTGGTTGCTAACGATCCCTTCCCATATGGTATCACCTTGCCTTCAATAGGAGCTTGGTGAACATTCTTGGTGAAGGTTACTTTCAGCTAGTTTACTTTTTGGGCTAACCTTAACGGGTGCTTGTTTGTGGTGAAAATTTTAAGAAAAAAACTATGGGGCTTATTACAGTGGTATCAGAGCCCAAGATCCTGCCATCCTGTGAATTAGTGCTTCATGTGTCAGCAGATGAGTGATAGTGATCTCCTGTACTAGACCAAAAGTCAGAACAGATTTTAGTTCAACTTCTTGTGGTTTTAAGAAGTTGGCACAAATTCTTTAAGTTTTGAGAAATCGAGTTTTGTTAGATTAGGCATGTCTACTGATGAAGAGATGAATCTAGGAAAGACACTTTATATGGCAGGAAAAAGACTTGAAAAATAATTTCAGTCAAGGGTGGATGAAGTGAACATACGTCATTTGCTGGAGCAATGTTTAAGACAGGTGAAGCCATCACCTTTTGAGATAATGCAGTTGGCATTAGCACCTGCAGTGACCTCTTTAAATCAGCCTTATTGGTTGAGGCATCGTGATGAAGAAACCAAGCTGCTGGTTACTTCTTGCTTCATAGAAGTGGTGAGAATTGTGGTGCCCCAGATGCCCTATGATGATGAAATCATGAAGATCGTTTTAAATATGATGGTGGAGAGTTTCCAAGATTTGCATGAAACTGGAAGTAATTTGTTTCCAAGAAGGGCTGCTATATGAAAGTCATTTTCAGAACTTAGAGCTTGCATCCTATTGATAGATTTGGAGATGCAAAATCAAATTTATCATTTGTTTTATTATCTTTTCACCTCGACTTGGAGTGAGCAAGAAGAGGGGGTGTTTGCAGTTGTCATGAATGTTTTAATTCTTACCATCAAAGAAACTGATAATCTTCCAGAAAGTGTCCAATCTCTTCTCAAGAATGCTTATGAACGTGAAGAGCAGATTTCTCCCACTATTGATGTGTAAATAAAAGAATTGTTCCATCAATGTGAAGAAAAGTTGAAACCTCTTTTAATGAAGACTGTTGAGAACAAAGATGATATTTCTAATATTGAAGAGGGGAATGAAAGTTGGAATCCCTTTGAACTCATAGCAAATGTTCAGGAGGTATCTACTCTTGAGACACAAGGAGTATCCATGCATTCTACAGAAGAATACAATACATCCACAATAGTTTCCAAAACATATGAAGATCTAGGCATTCTATAGAAGAATGTAATGTGATAGTGGAAGCCTTGAAGTCTAGTGAAGTACTCATGTCTTCTATAGAGGAGAATAGCGAGTCAACATTTGTTAAGGACACTCAAGTTGAAGATTCAAGGGAAGAACTTTTGGAAACAAGAGTTGACATGGTGATGCATGAAGAGGCTATAAATGCAGATCCAAATGAAGAGAAGTTCGGTTAGAAGCAGATGATACCCACTTAGCTAGTGAGTTGTTTCTTCATCCCCACAATTCCGAAGAATTTTGGTTTGGAAAACAAGCCAAGGAGGAGAAAGAGAAAGAGGAAGCTGAAGTCTCTTCCCATTTAAAAGCTGATTTGACCGACTCCCTTGAATCATGTGTTGAAGACAACATGGAAGGAGAAGCTTCTAGTAGTTATAAGGCAGATTTTTCTTTTCCTAAAGCCAACCTAAGGCAGAGAGCTAAGGAATTGGAAGGCACTATGGATGGGATGATGAAGAGTGTCCATCACATGCGTGACAGGTTGAAGAGTACAACTCAAACTATTTTTGAAATCTTTATCCATCAAAGCTGCACTACATCACCTCAGCTAGCATATGAAGATTGTAGTTCAAGTTCACAAACTACTGAAAAGGGAATTCAAGTTCTGTCAAAGCTTGATGGAATTCATCGACATGTAGAAAATTTGATTTATGATGTGCTAAGAGGAGTAGATGTATGTTGTATTTCCATTGCTGATATGAAGTCTATTAAGGTTGCCTTGGAGGAAATCAAATCAAGTCTTTTGCACATCATTCGTGATAAAGACAAAGTGGCTAAAATTGTTGACAAGGCATTGGAGTGGAACGAGCTTACTAGAACCAAGTTGTAGAAGTGCGTGAGGCTTTAATTGAAGCAGAGAATTAGATTTCTGTTGTTCAATGTTCATGGGAACAAGAAAACAAAGGGAGAGCTGAAGAGATTCAGAAAATTCTTGATGAGCTTGATCTCATACAAGAAACATTTGACTTGGAACGCTGTCTTGAGAGACAAAAACATTCAAATTCTCATCAACAAGTCTTTTAGGCTTTTGATAATCCACTATTTGAAGTGGGTACTAATGTGCTTTATACAAATCCCTTGTTTGTGGATGAAGAGGGAATTTCTTCAGGAATTACTAAAGGAGGAAATTTTAGTTTGTCTTCCAGCAGCGGAGAGGTAGTACATGAGTTACATGAAGATGAATCTATTGCTGCTCCTAGTACATCCATTCAACAGAGAATGGTAAATCAAGGATCATGGAGAAATGAAGACATTCTTTTTGATCATCGACAAAGAGTTGATTGGCGTATTGATGAGGATTTTATTCATTATTTGATGAGGATGCTTGTGAGGTTCTTATCAGATTTTACTACGTCACCATCTTCTCTCAGAGTAATTGATTTCAGAATTGAATTTGATGAAAGATTCAAGGAATCTTTCTGGCATTTTATGACACAAGATTTTGGATTCAATTTTTTCAATGAACATAGGTTTGTTGAATATTTTTTGAAGTTTCAAGAAGTGTCTATTCAGATGGAACGGGTAAATTAGAGGATTCATGTGAGAATAGTTCTCCGTCTGAGAAGTGGTTCTTCAATGTTGATGGTTTGGGATCCTGGCATTGTTTGGCAAGAAGGAAATATTGAAAATTCTAAAGAGGATAAACTAGCACAATATATTCAGAATGTAGTTGTGATCATTTACTCATGTGTTGGGAAATGTCTCCAGTTGAGAATCAGTATTTGGGATCACAAGTATATTCTTATGAAGAATGGTATGCATAAAAAGGTTGGTTGGAGACATAAGTGCCAAAATTTCAGTTCTATGATTGCTGCTACCTTCTTTTTCTGTCATTGGTTTATTATTTTTGATCATAAATCGGTGTTCTGGGAAGGAAATGTGATCAAAAGATGGTTAGTGGTGGCATTGGGACTGTTGTTGAAATTGCCACCAGCCTTGTTCATGAGCAGTTATGCCTATTTTGATGAGAAATTCTTATGTTGCAGCTGTTGCTTACCTTCTTGGATGCTGATTATCCGAAAATCAGATCTCAAGATAATTATTTCAGACCTGTCAGGTAGCTGGTTCATTCATTTTCAGGTCTTTCTGTCTACTTTTTGGACTGAATTTCTGCCTCGAATGAGCAAGGGAATGATTCAGTATGGTCAAAATTTATGTATGGGTTGTTTTTTGATAATAAACCGTAGATTTCTTGGTATTATTTCATACATTGTTGTTTGGGGCAGCGAGCTATAAGCTGATTTGATTCATCAATTTTAGGCTCTTGATGTGAGATGTGTGAAGATTTCTTGGAGTTCTTTCAGTGATATCGGTTTGCTTCGAAGGAGGCATTATACATCCTTATGGATTTATGAGGGTGTGAGTATAGAATTTTTGCAAAGATTCTTGAGGGAGTCACAATTGTTGCTGTGACTCAGTTTAATGCTTTGGGGAACAATGTTGATAAGGTGTTGTTGCAGTTGATTAGAATATTCTTCCATGAGCATTACAACATGCTAGTCACTGGCATGGTTGTTTCTGGTCCTACAAAGTTTTCTTGGCAAGTGATGCTGTAGGATTATGTTTTCATTTTTTCCTGGCTCGAAGGAAGATTGTTGTGGTTTTGGATCATTGGTTACATTTGTGTGATTAGAGTGGACCAACAACAGCATGGTGGGGTTTTTCAGAGATGGACATGGGACCCTGGGATCCTATATGTTTTGGTAGGATCAGTTTGGAGTGTTGTGGCATTGCTTGAGGATAAGCAATTTTGGGAAGGATGGACTGTAATGTCCCCATTTTAGCCATACGCTCTTCTATGACTGATAGCCTATTTCCAGAAGCCTGTAGGCTCGTCAGAGGTAAAATTAGGGTTTCGTATTTTATAGGAGGGTTTTGAAGCATTTTTGAAGGTTTGCATGTAAGAGTTTTTGATGCATGTCTGGTGGAGCTTTCTGAGTTTTTGGAGAGCTTTGGAATGGTGTGACATGCATCTCCTTCAGACAAGCTTTCCCATAACTTGCTATTTCTAGCCTGTACGTTGGAGTTTCGAGTTTTGGATTGCGGATTCTTTATGGGTTTTCAGAGAATTGTGCAGTGGTTTGACATGCAAAGGCATTGAGCAACTTTTCATAATTTACTATTTTTAGTAAGTTCTATTTTTAGCAGTACTCTGGTTGGCATCAACACAGTAAGCTTTCTACTTTGAGCAAAGAAGTTGAGTATTTTTGAATTTGGCTTTCTGAGATGCATTTTTAAAGAAATGATTTATTTAAATCATTTAATTATTATAATGTGTTTTTGATCCCTTGGCCCAACACAATTTTAAAAGGGGGATCTTGAGGGTGGACACCTCATTTGGAGGATGTTTAAATATTTCTAAAGTTTAAAAAATACCCTGGAGGGTTGGACGCCACTTTTGGAGAAGATTATTATTTTATCAAAAGTCTTTATTTCTCCCTTGATTTTGATGCCAACAAGGAAGGAGGGAAAAAGTGAATTGAAAATTAAAATAATCTCAAGGCAATTAGGGTGTACCTTCTAGAATGAGCTAGAGAGTCACCTCAGAACTTATAAAAGGAGGCCTTTGCTCACTCATTTTTGATCTATGGTTTATCTTATTGAAATGCTGCTAGATTGATTTCGGAATCCGGCTAAGGGGAAGCTTAGCATTTACACCATTCTTCGGGCCTGAAACTATGGTTCCCTAGATGGTCAATTGGGAGTGTGCTTCATTGAGAAGTGCATATTGAGTATCAATGTTATGAGTTTGAAGCTGTTTTCTGTATTTCTTATTGCTGGTTCATCCATGGCTGAAACAAAATTTCATTCATAGCTCTTGAAGTGCTTTTAATTCCATTATGGGTATTGAAGCAATTGATTTCTATGATATGGGCGACCCTTCTTGCAAAAGATGGGATTTTATTATGAAGTTTGGATTTTTCTAGGAATGCCGTACCATTTCAAGGGCCATACCTTTCTCTTGGAGCTTGCATTGGGGGTTGAGCCTTTCTCTTGGTGTCTGTTTTGCATTGTTGGACACTTGTATGCTGGTCGCCTAGCCTTTGGGAGTATGGTTCTCAGTTTTGGAGTGAATAGGCGTGGTATTGAGGGAGATATATGCATTTTGGTGTGTCCTAGGTTGCCAATTGAGTGTTTTTCAGTTTGCTGTTTGTTATACCAGATTTTCAATAGTTCAGATTTTGGTTTGTAATATTGAAGTTGAGAAGGTTAGAAGCTTGGGAAATTATCTCTCATCACTTTGCTTTGATGGTATATCTTTAGCACTTGTAATGTGCAGACAATTTGCATTGTAAGGCTGAGAATAGTAGTACTATTTCAGTCATTTATATTTCTGCAATTACTTTATGATTTTAATGCAAACACTATAACCCCTGGACGGTTTACCACCAGTGTGGAGGAATAAACATTGTATCTTTCATTGTTCATGCATTGAATAAGTGGAGAATCCCCATTGTTTAAGTCGATGCCCATTGGAAAGCGGATGCCTGCTGTTAGCAGATGATTGTTCTTTCATTGTAATTCTGCTCCTATTTAATAAGTGGTTGAGTTTCTTTCATTTCAGCATTGTACTTCATTTTCAGTTTGGTTGCTGACTATCCCTTCCCATATGGTATCACCTTGCCTTCAATAGGATCTTGGTGAACATTCTTGGCAAAGGTTTCTTTCAGCTGGTTTACTTTTTGGGCTAACCTTAACGGGTGCTTCTTGTTGGTGAAAATTTCAAGAAAAAAACTAAGGGGCTTATTACATTATGTCACTGTTTGCTTCCTGAAGTTTTCCTCTTTGCCAAACATTGATCTTGTATAGGTAGCAATCTATTTTCTTTCTCTAAAGGGGAATCGGACTGTCTTGTTGTTTGTATTGTCTTTAGTATCTACTCTAACAATGCCTTTATGGCTATTTTTTCTTCGAAGATATTGCCAAATTATTCTTTGTTCTAGATGTGAAATTTGTTGTTTATAGAACTTATTTTTGAAGCAATAACATACATGATAGATCTTGATTGTTTGGAGCATGTATGCCACCAAGTTTCAAAAAGTGCTTTGATGTTTGGAATAGCAGCCACATGATTTCAAAATTTCAAATCCGAGGGTGTTTTGTAGGGTGTAAAGACTAGTGTTAGCAGACTCGCCAGGACTCACCAGGACTTGGCGAGTCGTGAGCGAAGTCACCCTGGCCGAGTTCTGGGAGCTCAGACTCGGACTTGGCTGAGTCCTGCTGAGTCCTGTGGACTCTCCGGACTCGCTGTGTCCAGGCGAGTCCCAACTTCTGGATTCGGTCGACAGAGTCATGTGAAAAAGGCCAAAAAAAACATAAAATAGTTGTTTATTTTGGTTTTTTTTTTTTCACTTATATCATCTCCCCAACCCTAAAAGCAAATTCATTTCATTCACTTGGCAAAATAGGAGGAGAAAAGAGAGTTGAAGAAAAATAAGAGTTCATTGTAGGGCAACCAACAAGCAGTTGAAGACAAATGCAGGCTCAGATATCATTTGGCAAACTTCATACCAGCAAGGAGG
Source organism: Sequoia sempervirens (assembly GCA_007258455.2). NCBI lineage: Eukaryota > Viridiplantae > Streptophyta > Pinopsida > Cupressales > Cupressaceae > Sequoia > Sequoia sempervirens. The sequence continues at coordinate 11,326 of VDFB02180294.1, forward strand.
TGCATTGAGAGCTCATTACCAGTGATTGGGAGGTGTTTGCATTGCATTTCAAGCCTAATCTAAGAGGTAAGTTTTATTTTAATTGGTTTTTTTGTGTTTCTTGAACAAATAATTCATTGTAATTTGTAAAATCATTGTTTTTTTGAGTTTGCATTTTTTTGTACAAACCCTACTTGCAACTTAAATAATTTTAGAAATCCTACTTGTTATTGCAGCCACATTCATTTGTAATTCAAACCATATTTTCACAATGTCTCAAACCCTAGGTAGAAAAGACCTTGCTTGGAAATATGCTAAAATCTTTCTCGGGCAGAAATAAGGAGAGGCAAAATGTAAATATTGCAAAACAATATATGATGGAGGCATAAACAGATTGAAATACCATATTGCACGCATACACGTCCATGATGCTGTGGGCTGCCTTGAAGCACCTCCTGAGGCTGTTCGTGACGTGCAAGTGGAATTAGAAACATTTGAATTGCAAAAAGAAATGAAAAAGAGGCAGAGGGAGGAGTTGGCAAGCATTGGTGGTGTTGGAGATGCTTCTTCCATGCCTCCATACCGTCCTAGTGCTAGTGCTTGTGCTTGTGCTAATGCACCAGATATGGGTACTCCTAGTGCTGCCGCTATTGCTAATGGTAGTGGGAGTTTTAGCATAGGCCCTAGAGTTTGTAAATCTAGGGTGGATTCATATTTTGTACCACACACTACTCCTAGTTCTCAACCATCGCTTGAGAGCATGGGTTGGAACAAGGACGCACATGATGTAGCGAAGAAAACAATTGTAGACTTCTGGTACTATTGCACCATTCCCTTCCATGTAGCCAGGTAATTCTTTTTCGTTTAGTTGTTTTAAATTTTATATTTAAATTTTAGAAATTAGATGTATCTCATTATCGAATTCAAATTTAAAGTTGAAACTTTTCATTTTACAATACTTATCTAACTTTTTAATTTATTTATGACATGTTTTAGGTCAACCTTTTGGCAAAATATGGTTGATGCCATAACCATATGTGGGGCTGTAATGTTCCCTTCTCAAGCGTGATCAATTCAGTTGACTGTTGCCCTATTCCAGAGACCCGTAGGCTACTCAGAGGGTTAAATTAGGGTTTCCCGTTTTGGAGGATGTTGTTGCTCGATATTTGGAGATTGAATTGCGATTTCTTTTTGGGTTTTCAGAGAGCTTCGTAGTGGTATGACTTGCAGTGCAATCTGAGCACCTTCAGGAATTTACTATTTTTAGTAAATTCTATTTTTGGCAGTGGTCTTGTGGTTTTCAGTGCAGTTGGCTCTCTTCTTTAGCCAGTTCAGTTGGTTTGATCATTTTTGGCCTGGGGATGCATTTTGGAGAGATAAGTTCAGTTGATTTAAATAATGTTATATTTTAATTTTTACCCCTTGGCCTAGTTGCATCACTTCAAGTTGTTCTAAAAAGGTGGTCTTCATGGGTGGACGCCTCATAGGAGGTAATTTAATATTTTCAAAATGTCTAAAATCATGCTTGGAAAAGGGACGCCAACTTTGATGAGGAATTTATTTTAAAGTCAAAAATATAGCTTTGAGAAAGGGACGCCATCCAAGGAGGGAAATAAGAAGAATTCAAATTTGAAAATTAGGGCACCTTCTTGATGCTTCTAGAAGATTCTTCTCAAGCTTATAAAATGAGGCCTTTGCTCTTCAGTTGGACATCTTATGACTTCAGTAATGTTATGCTGCCGGAATGGTACTGGGATTGCTTCGAGGAATGTATGCCTCCTAGCCTTGGCTCGACTTCTTGCTTGAAAGATAGCAACTAGTGGAGATGTCAGTTTGTAGTTGAGTGGATTTTGTAGTGAGTTTTGACATTGTAGTGGTAATCTTGCATATTGTAGCGGAGTCCTTGCATATTCAATTAATTTCTGGAGTTGCTGATATCATGGCTGATTTGTAGT
>VDFB02180295.1:0-24321 GCA_007258455.2 Sequoia sempervirens
TTCATCTTCCCACCAGTGAGATGACCATTATGCTAGAGGAGGTACATCACATACTCTAAGTTATGATTCAGGGCAAGAGGGTATGTTTCCTAGCAGAGCAGTCATTTCGAGAGATGAAATATGATATGCAGTATTTCCTTGGAGGTCCAATTCATGATGGTATGGTGAGGTCACGAATTGATCTAGCGATGTTGCTATATTCATGTGACTCATTGGTTGCATAGATTATGATGTTCATAGTAGTACTAGTACTCATCCCTAATGAATGAGGAGCATAATTAGAGGGAGGACCAGTACACAAGAATTATAATATGGTAGATCACAAGACCATTTACGCCTAGGGGCACAACATCCTAGTGCATCTATATTATGATCTTGGGTAGTTTTCATTTTGGGAGATTGATAGTATGGTACACTATACGTTGTTGTAGGTATGATTCCTGGAGCATATCACGTGCACTAGAACAATAGGATTTCCATGTGAATCAGCCCTAGGGTATCCTGAGGCATCATTTATCCACTGTGGTGACTATGGAAGTATGGTGAATTACATTGTTGGAGAGTCTAATTTGAATGACTGGATGAGGAAGAGATTATTTGGAGACCCTACCAGCTCATTCCACACTAGCCAGATGAGACTCGGAAGATGAGAAGATTCCAGATGGATAGGTTTTTGATAGGTAGACATGAATACATAGTACAAAATTTCTACTATGATCACAACATGTGATAGTTTGGACAGGTCCAGATAGCACCCACAACATGACCCTTTTTTAGGAGATCAGTACAAAGTGCCTAGAGACCCAGTGATTCTAGATGGTTCACTGCTAACGATGTCATCTACAGTGACTTCAATGATGATGCTCGTGATATGCCTCCTTTCTTCTATGTTGAGGACATATGTACCACAGATGCCTATGAGGACTGGTGGTCAACAACACAACCGACTCTTGTATTCCTAATGGATGAGATGATAAGTGATGCAAGGCCACTCCCAGATCAGGGAGACAAGGAGGAGGATAGGGCTGAGGATATATTCTACAGGGTTGTAGACACATTTACAGATGTGATATATGAAGAGTATGATGAGGCTGTTGATCTTGAATATGATTTCCACGAGGAGGAGGATGAGGACCAAGATGAGGATGGGGATGAGGGACAAGGATAGGGATGAGGGATAGGGAGGCGAGGATGAGGATGAGGAGGATGGAAGTGAGTGTGTGGGTGATGATATAGTGGAGTAGAGGATCTAGTGGGCCCACGGTGGAGAGAGCCATCTCCCACATTCCTAAATATTGCTAGATCATGATCAACAACTACAACATGCATCAATACCCACAACCATTGAGAGGTTAGCACATCCTCCATGCCCCCTACACACGATGAGGTTGTCTTCACACAGCCTGCCATAAAGCTAGGTGATGATATTTTATTTACTACCATGCTTTATTCTTATTATTTATGTTTTAATTTTGTCCATAGATATATATAATGATGTGTATTGAATATATTTATGGTTTCTATCTTGCAGGAGCCATGTGAGACCTCTATGATCTCTATCACCAGGTAGCTATTGAGATACTTCCCCCATCAATCTATGAGGAGGCCATTGATACAGACTATGTGCCCCCACCCATCATGGAGTGGGATCCAAAGCTATTCGGGCCATATCTCAAACTTCAGGAAACGTATGAGAGTCTTAGGAGGAAAATCCACTGATCTAAGGCTTTGTGATGCCTTAGTCCCTCACAAGCCCCAATGAAGTTTGAGACTATGGTTAAGTAGCTGAACTACAGGTGGAGAGATTAGATAGCAGGGGCAGTATTAAGAGGCCCTTGTGATAGGTATAGGGGTTTACAATTTTCTCTTGATGCATAGTGACTTCATAATGTGATTGCATGTCTCCCAACAAACCACCTCTACCATAGATGGGATGCCAATCCTAGGGATCTAGTAATTAGCATACCTCGTGTACATTGTGTATATTATTGATGGCATGTACATAAAATTATGATATAAATATATATATATTATCCTTTTGATGTTTAATTCTTTGTGTTTATGTGAGTTGGTACTAAATGGCAATGTGATTGATTAATGTCTTTTGTGAACTATTTGTGAATGTCTCCTGTTTAACATGTTTATGTGATCTAGTTAAAACTTAATCCTAAGTTTCTCTTAGATGCAACATTGTGATTAAGTATGTTATGAAAAATTAAATACACTTATGATCTAATTAAAGAACATTAAATGCAAATAAGGGTAAAATCTAACATAACACACAAGATTATCTTAAATAGCTTGAAACCTAAAGTAACCATCTAAAGAATAATTTAAATAATTACATTAGTATTCAAGACACACAAATAATTGTCTTTCAAGAATGAAGCAATGTGAGAGCACATAGAAAGTCATCTTAGTAACTCTAACATCACTTCTTTATCATTCACACTATTCAAGTTTGTTAGACATAGTACCAACATGAATTCATGGAATTTATAGGCTCGTTAAGAGGTGTATCATCCAATTCTGTTAACGTGCATGCACCAGACCCATAACTTGTATTAATTATATAAGGTCCTAACCAGTTAGGGTTGGAAATTCCTTTATCACTCGAGTTGGGATTGACATTACGTTGATTCTAACATAACACAAAATTGCCTTTATTGAATACACAAGGGATGAAATTGTCATTGTAGCTATGGTGCCTTCTCTTACAATAAGCCTGAAGGTGCTTAAGAGCATTGATTTGTTGTTCATTGATAATTTCAAGCTAATGCAACCATTCTTCCTTGTATTTTTTTTCATTAATAAGTCCTTGAAGAGAGATTATTAATGTAGGAATCTCTAGCTCTAAGGGCATTATTGACTTGGTACCATAGATGAGGTTATAAGGTGTAGTCCCCGTGGATACTCTATCATTCGTGCAATATGCCCATAGCACATATGTTAACTATGTATGCCAATACTTATTATGTTTGTTAACTATTTTCTTTAAGATTTGTTCAAGGGTTTTATTAGTGGATTCAACTTGACTATTAGATTACAATGAATAGTAGGGTGTTGAAAAGCGATGTTGTATGTTAAACATTTCTAAGAACTTCTTCACATCATTATTATTAAATGGTGTACCATTATCAGAAGCTAACATTGAAGGAAGTCCAAAGTGAGAAATAATATGTTCCAATATGAAACGACATATTAGACCAGCAGTTGTTGATAAAAGGGGGATCGCATCTACCCATTTTGTGAGGTAATCTATTTTGGTGATTATGAATGTATTTCTAGTAGAGGAAGGTCGTAATATTTTTCCAATGTTGTCCAAACACGAAATTACAAAGAGCCAAATAGGGAATTGAGCTCAAATTTCAGAGGTAGGAGCATGAATAAAATTGCTATGTTCTTGACATTCGTTACATTTTTTTACGTATGCAAAGCAATCTTGTTCCATATGTCTCCAATAGTATCCTATGTAGATAAGTTTTTGAACTAATGTTTTTCCTCCAAAATGACTACCACAAGAACTTGCATGATCTTGTTCAAGTGTTGTGGGTATTTTAAATTTTTTTAGGCATCTAACTAAGAAACCATCAAATGATCTTTGATACAACACATTAGAAAGAATTATATATTTAGATGCTAGAATTTGTAGTCAGACTCAGATGTTCTTTGTTGTTGGCTAAGGAAAGGCACCATCTTTCAAAAAATTGAATATTGTATCATACCATTCACGCGAGTCTTCCATGGTTTTTGCAAATACTTCATCTAATTTAACTTTGATTGCTGGTTTCATAACTATATGTATAATAAAGGTGAAGTCTTTTGAAGGATCTTTAGGAGATATAAGGGAAGCTACACTTTCCATTGCATCTGCGTGTCATTCATCTTTTCGAGGGATGTTATCAATCATAAATGATTAAAAATTCTCTAAAAAATACATTGTTAGATCTTTCTATTTCGATAATTTTTTATGCTTCATGTGATACATTCCATTTATTTGTTTAATGACTAATTGTGAATCCCCAAATATCTTAATTTCTCTAGTTCCCATAATTAAAGTGGCATACAATCCAATAAGAAATGCTTCATATTCAAGAATATTGTTTGTACATAAGAAATTTAACCCATACCATAAGGGAATAGGCTCTCCCACATATGGTATTATTATAACTCCCACACCAGAGCTAGTTCTACACTTAGATCCGTCAAAATATAATTCCCATATATTGGCTTCAATTGTCAGCACATTATGATCAGGGAAAGAATCATTATTGGGTAACACTAAAGGAGAAGGAGTATCCGCTAGTTGGTTGGTCAAGGCTTGGCCCCTAATTGATTTTTGTGAACAAAAATTAAGGTCAAACTTAGTTAACAACATCACCCACTTAGCTAAGGATCCTGATAAGTCTATTTTAGTGAAAAGATGTCTTAAAAGATTATATTTTGTCATCCCATGTATTTCAACATTCAATTTAAGTAATGTCACAACTTACAAGTAGCGAATGCAAGAGTCAAACATTGTTTCTCAACCGTTGTATTTCACCTCTTGTAATCAATCAAGGTTTGACTAATGTAATAAAAATGATGTTCTTTACCATTTTCTTCTTATTGAGCCAACAATGTTGCAAGAGCATGGGCTCATTTTGTTGTATATAGGATTAATTTTTATTTTTGCATAGTGGGTTGTAAGATAGGTGGAGTGACAAGTTAATCTTTTAGATCCTCGAAATCCTATTTGGAAATCCTCATTCCAATCAAAATTCACATCTTTCTTGGGGAGATATTGTAAATAGTAGTATTGATCCACTAGATGCCACAAAATGACATAGCTTGGAATTATTCTTTTTAAGGTGTGCAATTGAGAGATGTTTCTAGGAGGTGGCATGTTAACTATAGCATCAATTTTCTTTGTGTCCACCTCGATGCCTCTATGAGATACAATAACGCCTGAAAGTTTTCCACTATCTACACCAAAGACACTTTTTTGAATTCAATCTCATGTTGTATTTTTGCATTCGCTCAAATATTTTTCAAAGGAAATTCACATTTTCTTGTATTATTAAAGATTTGGCTAGAATATCATCAACATAGTCTTCCAAAATTTTATGTATGTAATCATGAAATATCAATGTCGTCTCTCATTGATATGGTGTGCCTGCATTATTTAATCCAAAATTCATCACTATCCAACAAAATGTTCCCAAAGCTATTGTAAATACTATTTTATATTGGTCTTGAGGGTTGATAAAGATTTTATTGTACCTAGAAAATCCATCCATGAATGACAAAAAAGCATGTCTGATAGTCGATTCCATTATCATGTCGATATTAGGAAGGAGAAAGTCATCCTTTTAGATGTTTTATTCAAATCACAAAAGTCCATACACATCCTAATATGATTGTTAGGTTTTATGACTACAACAATGTTTGAGATCCAAGGAGAATAATCTATAGGTCTTATAAAACCAGCTTCAAGAAGCTTTTCAATCTTGGCTTTAACTAATAAGGCTATCATAGGGTTCATTTTTGAATGTTATCCTAACAGGCTTAACATTTTAGTGAATTTGTATTATGTGTTACAATCTTAGAACTCAATTCCTGACATGTTTGAATAAGTCCAAGTGAAAAGTTCTGGAGATTCAAGAAGTAAGGTTACAATGTCTTCTTGTTCTTCATCATCGAGGCACTTTCCTATTTTAATCACCTTGTCTTCGTTGTTGATATCCATTTATATGTCCACAGTATCTCCTAAGGGAAGTGCATTTTATTTCAAAAATTCAGTTTTGTATTCTTCTTTGTTCATGTCAACTTCATTACTTTCTTCTTCTCCTTTTTTTTTCTTAGTACTAATCATAGCACATGTAAGCTGCCTCTTTTTAGGATGAGTGAATGGTTTGTCATAAACTCCCTAGCATTTATTTCAAGGTTTCATCATCTTCAAAAAACTTCAATGATTCTTCACATGTTGTATCAATCAATTCTAGATGCTTCAAGGTGAGAGTTGTTTTAGGATTAGACATGATGGTGTTGATGTTTACTGAGGGTCTCTTCGGTGCTTGCATAATCTTAGAAGGGAAATATCCCAAACCGCTTTTTGTCTGTTGTGTATTAGGTTCTATAGGAACATGAATGCCTCTTTCTTTCTTTCCACATCCTTTTCCACTATACCCTAATTGCTCCATAAATTCATAACCTCTCCCATAAAGTATGTCCATTTCTTTCAGTTTTAGTGGTTGTTGATAATCTATCTCATGAAATTTTGTTGTATAACATGTGTCTTCTTCTAAAGTGGATGAGGTAGTTGCTTGTGATTGTTCTTCTGAATTCTATGTTGACATTACCATTGGTTGTTTTTTCTTTTCATCTTCTTTATTTGTGATTATGAACTCTCCCATAAATGAGGGTGTGAATTCCAAATAACCCCAATCATCATCTAATAATTTTGACACTGTTTTTGTTACTTTTTTTTCTTCTTTCATAGGTTCTATGTTTGATGTTGGAATTAATGTTCTTAGAGGACTTGTCATTCTTTTTTCAACTTGTAAACAACTTTCAGGCTTAGAGTCTATTTCAACTTGGTATACCTTGTTTTTATAGACATATTTCATAATGCGATGAAGTGTCGAAGGAACCACATATCTCATGAATCCAAAGGTATTCCTAAAAGAAGATTGTATGAGAGGTCATGAAGACATAGCTTGTGATATGTAGTTTTAAGAATTGGCCTTCGACTGTAAAGTAATCACCTTGGTGGCTGCTTTCTACATTGTTAAAATCCTTTCGAATTGATAAAGAGTCAGGTCAATCTTTTTATTTTCCATTCATAATCTATCTAGCAACTTCATTGCATACATTAGGGTTGAGTCATTATCAACAAGGGTTCTTTTTATTCCTATTCTATTGAATTTGGCTATTATCATGAAGGAATCATTTCTGTTTCTCATCTCCAAGGGAGGGAGCTCATGTTGGTGAAAAGTAATGTCTACATTAAATGTATTCATTCCTTGTTTTAGATTTTCCACATCATTTTGCATTTGTATTAGAAAAAATTTACCATATTAATTATCTTGCTCCATTGTGTGTATCATGTACATGGTAACTTCTTAACTAATGATGGGTCCACTAGAATGACCCCACAATTACCTTGATGAACTTCATTTATGGCGGTTGAGCTTCTTCTAAGTCTAAGCATCTCAAGAGGGAACCATTGAAAGAACGATGGTAAAGGGTATCTCCTAGGAGGTCGAAGTTGGATGTTTTATGGATGAAGGATTGGCATTGTGAAGATGATACCAAGGAGAATTTGGAGCAACAATGCCACAAAATATTTTAGGTTTGTGTATATCATAGGTAGGAATGAATTTTTTTTTTTATTAATAACTCATATTGTTGGCTATTTTATGGGACATGAATAAGGGAAACAATGGTAGCCATGGCATTAGATACTTTGTTGTTTTCTAAATTACTTGATCCAATTGAATTTGGATGAAGTACTCTTTGAAACTATCCACCATACATTTGTATGCCAATAAATTTTCATCCTTTATTTTCACCTTGTCAACAACATGGTAACCTGATTCATGCACCGTCACAAGAATTGTAGCCTATTGTTACTACATGGCATTTCTCATGGTGGGGGTTAGAAATCATTGGAAAGATACACCCTACTTCATCTAATGATGTAATTCATAATAACCATCGTGATTATTTCACTAAGTGGGTTAAACCAACCATATGACCTATGTTATAGGGAAATAAATTTCTAAATTCATACTTCATTATTTTTCATTTCCATAATTCCTACCTCTATTTTCACAGACAAGGATTTCCCTTTTAAAAACTAGGATGCAAATGACCTATGCCAACAATTCCATATCCAGTATCACTTCTCTACTCCATATCACCTAGAAGGAAATGGCCAGGTTGATGCCACAGATTAAAAAATTCTAAAAATATTAAAGAAAATAGTCAATGAATCCAGTCGAGATTGGCATTTACAACTCAATCCTATCTTGTGGGCTTACCTTACTAGTATTTGTACACCTGTGGTGATAGAAATTGTACCCCCTCTTGGAGATGGTATAATTCCATGGCTAATTTGGACCTATTTTGGTATGCTTGCATTAATTAACCTTTAATTTGTCATTAATAGGCCTGTAAGACCCATTATTTTGGATCTTGAGGCTTATTTCAGCTAAAAACCTCATAAAATCACTTAAAACATTAAAAATCTCAAAAATATAAGGTTGGACTCATTTGCTACCTTGGGCAAATGAGTCCCATTTGGGGTCTTTTCAAGTTTTGAGCAGGAAAATAACCTTTTTAATTTAATTTTTTGGTTGATGTTGGCCTTTGAGATCTAGATAATGGTAAATTATCCACATGTTAATGTATATAATAAAACTTCTAATTCATTTTTTCATCAAGCAACATTTCAAAACAATTTCAAGAGGCAATGCATCAAGAATCTTCAAAGCCTTCCTTCACAAGAGAATTCAATTTTCAAAAGCAAGCAAAGTTGAACTCTTGGAGTAGCATTAAAGAATTTTTGTAGGTCTTCAAGCTCACTTTCATTAAAGATCTAGCATTGTCAAGGGTTGATCATGGTTGTCTATGGTGAATCATGATGGATTCTAGGTTGGCGAGATGCAACTATCCATCAAGCCAAGCCTAAGGAATTTTTTCCTAAGTGATTCTATCCTCCATTATCACTCTACATTCATCCTAAGGAAGGTACAAGCATCATTAGGGATCATTTGGGTGATTAGAGGTCTCACAAAGTGAGCCATTCATCTTCATGTTTCTATTCATGCATCATATTCTTACACATTAGAATAGGATTACATTATGTTTCATATTTCCTAGTCTTAAATACACTTAAATTTAGGGTTTATGATCACATTTATATTCAAATTTTAATGTTTCTATCAAGGTTTAATTACCAAACTAGGGGTTCTACTAAGACAAACCCCCAATAAGAAAGTCAAATCCTTTTTTTTTTGGTAGGTATTTTCTCAAATTCTGATCTAGAAATTAGTTTGGAGGGGAAGTGCAGAGATTGGAGCATAGATTATAACCTTAAATTTTGAAAAAATAAAAATGGGACTGATTTTCTAGAAGTGGAAAATCAGTCCCACTACAAGTGTTTTTCAAAATTGTCTACATATTCAAATACCCTTTTCCTAAAAACTTGTTCCTATGCAGAAGCCTTGATCTAGGACTGATTCATCCAGATTCGTGAATGTGTCCCAATAGGTTAGAAAGTTAGATTTTCTAGCATTTCAGAGCTCTATTCAACCATCTCCAAATTTCTTGGTGCACACGGTCCTTTCTATATCTTTCTATTTTGTGTCATTTTCATTTCTAGGTCATTTAGTGAAGGTTTGCATTGATTTAGGCTTTAGCATTACATCTTACATTTCAACTTGCATTACATTTGTTTTTACATGTTCTTACTTGGTGGTGAACCCCTTATTAGCTTACAATCAACCCCTAGGATAGTCTTATTGCAAGATCTCTTTCTCATTTGCATTGAGATCTCTAGGGTTACCCTTTAATGTAGTGGGTGGAAAGTGGGCGTGCTCTATGTCCTAAGTCATATGATAGCATTCATACCCATTTTTCATATACCACATTTTGGTGAACTTGCATTTGAAACATCATAATTATGATTTGGATTGCATCATCATCCTATATTTGACTTGCATTAACACTACATTAGGATTTGCATTAGTTAATTGAAATTTTAGGGTTTCTAATTTAGCATTAGTGAAAGTCCATATAGCTTGCATTTTCACATCTCATTTCATTGAAATTCATACAAAATCTGCATTTTCACTTAGAATACATATCATACAACATAAAAAGCATAAAAATCAATTGAAAATTTTGGAAAATTTTAGAAAAAAACCTCATTGGGACTCATTCACCACCTTGGCCAAATCAGTCCTAGTGCAGATTTTGCACTACATTTTATAGAGTTAAATTTCTCGTCTTTAAAATTTTGGTTTTTGTTAAAACTTTGCTATTTCAGTTTGCATAATTTATGTTACATTTAAATCATTAGAAGTAGCATAATTTACATTCATTGCAATTTTCAATATAATTATATTTGTGCACTTTCCATTTTCATCATTAGTTAATAGCTTAATTAGATTAGATTACATTTGGCATACACTACAAAATAAAACCAAAAACAAGATCCAACACCTATGCCACTTGGAGAAAGTATAGTTATTTCACTATGTCAAATATCTTTTTCCAAGTTAACCTAACCGTGAAGTATTTTAGTAGTGATGAATTTGACATGTTAGATGAAGCCCTTGAGAATTTCATCTCACAAAGTTCATCCACTAAGGCTTGCTACGAAAAATAAAAAAACAAGAACTTGATTAATGTGATTCAACCTCAACTTATTCTTTACGCAACTTCACACAAACCTCAAAATCAAAGCAAAATTGTTTACACTCTTGAACCACCTAAGAACAATATTCTACAATAATAAAGGAATAATACCATTGCTCATACATATAACACTAGAAATGATCCATAGCCAAAACAATCAACTCCGACAACCTTACCTTTGCCTAATCCCATCTTGCCTAGTGCTCCTTGTTTTCCTTCGCATAGTGGGAAGGAATATGATCTTGTTGAACAACTTAAAAATACTCTTGCAAAGATATCCCTATGGGACCTAATTTAGAATTTACCTAATTATCACACTATACTTCAAATAGCCTTACAACAAGTTGTGATCCCTCCTAATCCCACAATAGTGGTTTGCAATTTTTGGCCAAACTGGACATTGAAATAATTTTTTAAAACTAAATCTTCACTTTCAGGCACCTATAGTGGCTAAACCATGAGGAATTGAAGATATAAATACTAGAGTTTCATGAAATTTATAATCAGATTCCAAATATATACTTTTTTTCAAAAATTTTGAATCATATTGTGACTTCTTTTTTCCATCTCCCTCAGAACTACTTTTTAGAAAATAACATTATAAAAAAATGGCTTCACCGTGATAATGCATAACTTTTTTCCATGAAAGATAAAATTTTAATTCTTTTCAAATTTAGATTTGTAACTGCATTTCCTTAGTGCTTCCACCTCAATTAGATACATACAAGTGTTTATTGAATTACTTTTCTTTAATCAAGTTTCAAAGTCAAAACCAATTACATAAACATAGCATGACCGTATAACACGAACCTCTTTTGTATGTATCAAAAATTAATTTTTTTTTTTTTTTTTGTTGGATCAAGGACTTCAAATATCTGGTGCACTCATATATTTCAAATTTTTTTTAATAACCTGCTATTTTTCCACATGTGCAGAACAAAGAGCTTGATTTTCGGTGAAAAATCTATATTCACGAGAAATAAAAAATAAATATAATAATCAAATTAAATTTATTTAAAATTATACTTTTGGGAAGCTAAAATAAGGAATACATACTTTGGCTAAAAAAAATAAATTTTAAATTAATTCATTTGATCCCCTGAAAAAGGTAAATCGCGCGGGTTTTATCAACATTTTGATAGGTGTAAAGGAGACTCGCTATAGGTATGGTTTAAACCTGAGGGGTTTCCTGAGCAAGGGGTTTGATCTAAGGGATTTGATCAAACCCTCTTCAATTAGAATGCTTTAAATGGAAATTTTTAAGGCTTAAATCATTATATTCTCTAAAAATATGTGATTTCAACAAAAGTCAGAATGTCCCAGAAATTGTAAACCACCTTTGTGGGATCACTATTCATCGCTACTTTATTTTTGACGACTAGAATAATGTATGTACCATAGACTTGTAGTTTTCCTATTTTCTGCTAGATGGCAAAATTTGGTCCTGTTATCAATGCCTCATATTCTACTATGTTGTTTGTGCAAGGAAATGTGGTTCTGTAGGACTTCGAGATACAATCTCTTTGAGTTGTAACAAATGGTATCCCCGCCCCTAAGCCATGTTGTGTAAAATATTTCTTGAAACATAGATTCCACCATGTTCCTTCTTTTTTTTTCAAGATATTCTCATCAATAAATTTTGTTAGTAGTGGATGACTATCTAGTAGAGGAGCTCTATAAAGCTGGTCAGTGACCACCTTTCCTTTGATATCCTTTCTATCTACATACTCAATATAATTTTTTCTTAGAATCATGATCCATTTTCCATTCTTCTATGAGAGTTTCCTTTGAGCGTAGGTACTTTAACAAATTGACTTTAGAGATGATCTTAGTTTTATGATTAAGCATGTAATGTCATAATTCAACTCATAGCCCACTAGTGTGTGAGATATATAGTATATGTGGGTAAAAACACAAAATTGTGTCACACTTTCATCCAACTTATCAACACAATTGAATTTAAGTACTTCTCACTAAAAATCAATTTTGGTCAAAGATATGATCTAGTAAGATTCATTCTAGCTAAGTTAGATACTTTCACAACTTTTTCAACTAAAATTGTTAGCTAAAAAATATGGAGCACCACTTTGAGTCTAATTTACCAAAAAAAAATTAATTTGAAAAAATTGGTTTCATTAACTCCTACTAATGTAAATAACATTTTTTAAAATATAAAATACCCTTTGTAGATCCATAAGTGTAGTTTTCAAAAATATATTTATTTTAATAGTTTAATGATTATATTATATTATTTTAAAAGTAGGTTATCAAAAAAAATATTAGGTTGATTACCATGAAAGGAAAATTATTAAACTTATTAATTTTTTTTTTTAAATATGATGCACTAGATAAAAGAATCTATTTCAAAATGGTATAATTTTTTTCAATTTTAGATAAATATTTAATAAGAAAGGTTGATGTCCGATGGAAACGACTATTTTTTGATTCATGTGCATTTTAATATTTATTTAAAAATATATATTTATCAAAATTGGAAAAAAATATATCCATGCACTAAAGTTTCAAGTTATAAATACACAAAAAAAATAGAAAGAAAAAAAATTACTATAAAATGTTTGACGTCTCATGCAATTTCATTTTTCAGTGTTTTATCACCAACTAAATTATAGTGTTAATTAATTAGAAACTAGTTTAAAATAACTTTTTTAATTTTTTTAAAAATAAAAACATAAAATATACTAAAAAATCCATATTTTACTGGTTTACATCATTTCAAAATTCAAAACATATATGCCACTTTTTAGTGATTCAAGTTTAAAATTTGGATGAGAGTTGGTTGTTTCCCTCAGATAAAGTGTGACACAACTTTGGGCTTTTACCCATGTCCCTTTCTTTTCCTTTATCATCTTGTTTAGCCAATAATGCTCCTAGTTCCAATTGAGTAGCTGATATATACAAGAGGTGTGGTTTCTCTATGTTTGGTGGCACTAGGATTGATGGTGATCAAAGATAATCCTTAAGCCATTGGAAGACATGCTAGAATTTTTTATCTCGCTTGAATGTAACATTCTTTTGAAGTAAATATGAAAATGGTTGGCATTTATTAGCCAACTATGCAATGAATCTCCTGATTGCTTGCAACTTTCCTTGAAAAGATCTAAGTTGTTTGATTTTCTTTGGAGGAGGCATTTCCATTATAGCTCTTACTTTGGCTGGATCCATTTCAATACCTAGGCAAGAGACTACAAACCCATAAATCTTACCTGATGTGACACCGAACACACATTTCTTGAGTTTGAGGCATAATTTATACTTTTCCAGTTGATCAAATATTTTCTCCAAAACTTCAATGTGTCCTTCCCTTTTTTTAGACTTTCCAAGAAGATCATACATATAATCTTCCATAATATCATGTAGCATGTCATGGAATATGAAATTCATTGCTCTCTGATATGTAGCTCCTACATTTTTTAGTCCAAAGGGAATTACTTGGTAACAAATGTCCCACATGGAGCTATGAAAGCTATCTTATGTTTGTCTTATTTTGTGATGCAACTTTGATTATAGCTTGAAAACCCATCCATAAGGGACAACATTTCACATCCTACCATAAGATCCACAATGATTTCAATGCTTGGTAGTGGAAAATCATCCTTCGAACAAGCTTTGTTGAGATCTCTAAATTTAGTGCATATTCATATGCCTCCAGTGAGTAGCAATTGGTACAATGTTAGAGACCCACTCAGGATAATCAATAGGCTTCATGAATACAGATTTTAGGAGCTTGTGTAGTTCTAATTTTACTAAAAGAGTGATTTGAGGATGCATCTTTTATATATATTTTTTAATAGGTTTAGAATCATGATATACTACTAAATGATGTACCACGAAGGATGGATCAATGCCTAGCATGTCTGCATACATCCAGGTGAAGTTAATGGATCTTCTCTTGAGAAAATCTGTGAATTTTTGGTTAAGTTCATCTTCTAATTCCTTGGCAATGTAAGTGACTTTAGGTTCTTCACTTGTTCCCAAACTGATGTCCTCTATTACTTCAATCAATACTATAGATGTCTCCTAATGTTTGGGAATCGAATCAAGTGCCCCATCCTCTAGTACCTTATAGAGGTTTTCACTAGGGGATACATCTTTTATTTTTACTTTTTCCTGATTCAAAAGCCCCTCATCAAGGATTTCACTAAGGGATTTTTCTTTTTTCTTTTTTCTTTTTTATTATTTTTGTGATTGAGCCAAGTGATTTGATACCCAAAATCAGCACCTTTATGTAACTTGATTTGATGTTCTTATTTATGATCTCCTAAAGGTAGGTAATTGTGGACTCCCATGATTTCTACTATTGCCTTATCAATTTGGAATGTGTCTAGTATGAGAGGTCCTTGTTGTTACCAATCAATTAATTTAGGGTATACAAGTGGGAGGTCGATGGAGGATGTGATAGTATATGTGTGATCAATGTCCAACAAATCAATAATGGGTGTATTGAGGTCTTACGATTTCCAAATATGTGGCCTAGAATCCAAGCCCTTGATGATCCTTGTATTCTTGTAGATGAATGGGTTCCATTATTCCTTTCTCTTATTCCCCCAGTCCTTTTCCTTTATAGCCTATGTGTTTACAAAAATCATATCCTTTAGGATATTGATAGGTTTCTAGAGTGGGTGATTGTTTTCCCTCTTCTTCCTTGTATAGACATGAGGGTATGTCCAAACTTAGGTCTTATTTGTCTAAAAATCCCCATTTATTGAAATTCTCTAAGGTTTCTTTTGCTTTCATGTTAATTTCCCAACCATATGATCATGGTGAAGTATGGAGTTATCCTGTACAAAATGAATTTTGGACTGTATACTCCCCACATCCCATATCATTCACCTTGAACTTGATCTCAAGAGTGGATTGTGGAATATATTATGGATTGTAATGTAGAGGTATCAATGTAAGTGGATGAGGTTGATGTAGCATCATTTATGGGACAATGGTTGTAGCTCTTGTATTTTATTTCTAACACTTTACAATATTGGAATGGTTGTGGATTGGAAGGAATGGTGATTTCTTTACCATTATGTGGGAGTTTTAACCATTGATGGTAGGTGGTAGGGATGGCCTACATAGCATGTATCCATGGGTGTCCAAGGAGAATGTTATATGTCACATATAGGTCCAAGATATGACATGGAATTTCCATAATGGTTGGGCCAACTTGAATAGGAAACTTTATAGTACCTTCTAATTCTCTTTTTGCATCATCAATATATACCTTTATTTTTATCTTCTTTTGGGGATTGATGATGTCTTCTTAGTAGCCAAACTTTTTTGTTAATTTTAAAGTAGGTAGATTGAGTCTTGATCTACCATCTGTTAGGACTCTTTTAATGTTGTGTTTATGTACTATGGCTTCAATAGCAATTGATTTATTGTGTGGGATCTTGGAGTGAAGGTATTTTTTGGAAAATCTTGGGTGGTGCATGGATGACAGATGTCCAATTATGGCTTGGAGCTAGTTAACATTTATATCACCTGGGACTCTATATTCTTGAGAGCTTTATCAAGAGCTTTATGCATGGTTGAAGTGCTAAGAGTTCCAAGATAGATATTTGTGATGACCTATTTTACCAAGATGTTAAATGATGTTATATTTTCTAGTGGTATATGGGATGGGTGATGAAGATGATGCTTCATATTATCACCGTTATGGAAGGTAGTGACAACACAAAATTGCTCCTTTTATGAAAGAGTGGTATTACATTCCCTCAATTTAGCCAATGGTTGTGTCATGAGATGAGTGAATTAATGCTATTATTGTATGTATGGTGAAGTACGGGCCAGGGCGAGGATGATGGTTTCATTATGTTGTGTGCATTGCTGTGTGCAAATGCCTAGTTGCTCATTCAAGTATTTTGTTTTAACTTTAATTTCTCCCTTATCAATAAGGTTTTGAATGTACTTTTTTAGTTCCATGCTTTTTGTAGTACTATATCCCTTTTATTCTATGGTATTCACAATGTTTATCATATTAATACCATGCTTCTTTTTCTTTTTTTGTCAATGGGCGTAATAATTGGAAATTTGATTAGGTTTTCTTGCACTAATTTGTGAAATACAACCTCAAGAGGTTCCCCCAAAGGGGTTTACTTAATCTCAGTTTGATAGCTCTATTTTCCTTTTCCTTGGGGAATGCTAATGGTGTTGGAGGTTCCTTGCGGTTGTGATGTTTGTGGGTTGTTATATGGGGTGTTTTGTATATATTGCACATGTTTAGTTCCATTTACTCCATTGTTCACAACATTTTTGTTATTAGACCAAAATTTTGGTTTGCCATTGTATTTATGATTTTTATCTTCATGGTCTTTGTAAATTTTGATTACCCTTGCAGTGATTAAATATTTTTCAATGATTAACTCTTTTTCAATGACCTCGTCAAAGATATTGATGCATTGTAGTTGCAAATGTAGAGCTATTTTTGGATGTAAATTTTTAATAAAGATGTTCACCATTTTTTTTTTAGCACTTGTATGGGGAATCTACTTGCAAAGTGTCTCCATCTTTGAAGGAATGTGGAAAAAAATTTCCCCATTACTCTATTTAGCTGTGCATAACTTAGCCAAAGTTATCTCTTGATCAATGTTGTACAAAAATGGGTGAGAAATCATTCAGCTAAGTTATTAAAGGACATTATAGATCCTTATTGTAGGTGTGTGAACCACTCCAAGGCTTGACCTTCAAGAATTCTAGGGAATAACCTCATGAGGTATACATTGCTATATGTGACTTCTTGGCATGCCACTCTAAATTCTTTGATATGTTCAATCAGGTTTCCTTTCCCCTTAGATTTGCTAAATTTTAGCATTTCATAATCTTTAGAAAAGGGAATGGCTAGTATGGATTCATCAAATGGGTAAGGGAATGTGTCCTCATACCTATATTCCTTATTTGTTTGACCTATTTGGAGCCCTTGGATCATGACTCATATTTTACAAATCTTGGGCTAAACTGTGATTATTGGTTGGGGGATTTTAGATGAATTGTTTGTACATGTATTGGTATGGAGGTGTCAATGGGGATTGTTGATGTATTGATTATATTATTGATGAATAGGTGTTAAAGGGATTTGATGATGTATTTATTATATTAAGGGTTTGATATTGGGGGATTTTTAGGAGGTGGGGGTGGGGTATTATTGATTAAGATATATTGGTGTAAGGGGTTTGAGGTTGGAAGAATCCTAACATTTTTTAGGGCGGATTGTTAGTAGGATGGTTTTGAGGATTTGATGTTGGTGGATTATTAGGAGGTGAATTTGGGGGATTATTATTAAGTTATTTGATGTTGAAGGTTGAGAAATGTAGTTGGTATGAATGGATGTATTAGAGGAAGGTTGTCTTGAAGTATTTAGGTTGGTGGGTGTGTAAGTGATATCGGGGTTAGGAGGGATGGTGACCCTTAATTGTGATGAGAGTGGGGGTAAAGTGTGAAAGGATTGTGTTGTATTTGTGGAGGGGAGTGGATTAGGATTTGGTTGTGTACCTAATAAGTTTTCAAAGAAATTGGTAGATGATGAAGGATTATTAGGAGGTTCATCACTCCTTAGAACTTGTGAGATGTCAAAGTTGGAGGGAAACTTTGCCACCTAGCTATTAGTTCAATTAGGAGTTGATTTTTTCCAAGGAGCATTAATCTTTCAAGAATATCTTGATTATAAGGTTTGGGAACAAATTCCCTCATCCTTATAGGGGAATCTTCTTACACATCTATCATTTCCTCGTGAGGTGTTGAATATCCTTTTCTTTTTAAGGATTGTAAAGGTAGACTTACACGAACAACGACGAGGTTGGTTGAGATGATTTGGTGTTGTAAGATGCCTCTCCTTATGAATTTGTTGACTTCTTGGCTTGTGATCTAGTGGTTGGCATGCAAGATAAGGATTCATTTAAAGGTATGGTTTTGGATGGATGTGAGAATGATTGATGAATTGAGGTTGAGTTGTGATTTTGGACATAGGGTGTTGCATAGATGATTGCAATTGCACCAAAGTATCGACTTATTAATGCCTGATACAACTACCAGAGTTGATGAATCCACGGGATGTGGTTAAGCCATGTCACGAACCGAAGCACTACATTGTATAACAAAAGGATACCAAGGGCACATAGCTTGTAGTAATCATACTCCCTAGCACAAGTAAGGGGTTTGAAACTATGAACCAAGCTTTGATAGAAATTGTTGAATAGACAGTTGGTATTGCACCAAAAGAACTGACATGTTAATTCCTAATACATTTTACATAGTTAGTGAATCTACAAGAGGTGATTAGGCCATGTCACGAACCCAAAAGTTGTGCTTCATAGCATAAGGAAACCAAGGGCGCACACCTCGCAACATAGGGTTGATTAATATAGATGTTTGGATGAAATTTTGGGTTGACTTGGACTTAGATTTATGGTTGGATGGTGTTGAAAGGTTATTTGACAATGGATTATAATGTTTATTTAAAGATTAGATGATGAATTTTGGATTTTGGTTATGATTGGAGGATTGGATATTTGATTGTATTAGATGATGGAAAGGATAAACCTTTGATAAAGGATGTGTGAAAAATATTTTTTTTAATCAAGAGTTAAGATATAGATCCTTATGATGGGATCATTTACAATTTTATCTTTTCTGACTTAGGATAGACAATTTCCTAAGCAAGGTTAGCTAAAGGATTTTTTTGAAAAACTTAAGGGAGCCAAATCCTCAAGCTAAATAATCCAAAAGGATGGGATAACAAAGGATGCAACTTAAGATAGGAAAGTTCTTAAGCTACCCCTACATTAGTAGGATGGTTAAGGATCTAGATTAAACCCTAATGAAAAATTTGAATTGCAAGGCTAATGGTTAGATTGAATAAGGATGATGATGATTTGAAAGGTATGTTAGAGATTTATGGGCTTAATAATTTGATAAGGTTTATATGATATTAGAATTTTTTGGGAAATGGCGTAGGGGTCAAATGGGATGACAAGGATGTGATTAAGAATGAAAATTAGGCTAATGGTGACACAAGGTGACTAATGAGGTGATTAGGCTGATGAGATGATAAAAGGAATGTCAAGTCCAAGTTTAAGGGGTGAATAATGATAAGTTCAAATGGAGATGATGGTAATGAAAATAGATGATGGAGGTTTAAAAATGGTGAGAAAAAAAAGATGGAGAAATTAATGATGAGGGACTTTAAGGGTTTGTCCTAACTCCAAAGATGAAAATGACAAGTTTAAATGATGTCGAGGGTGAGGTATTTTAAAAGGTGAGATATTATGATCAAATGGGATTATTATGGGAGGGAGAAAATGGTGAGGTCTAGGTAATGATGAGGAGGTGTAAAATGATGGGGTAATGATGGTGACAAAGTGGCTAAGTTGTAGAATATGCCAGACTAATCAGGGAACACTATGGGGCTACTATTAGAAGACTCGGGTTCTTGGGCTAGACACTGGCGTAGCTTTTCAAATAGAGCCAAAAATAGGTGAAATTTTGCAGACACGTGTATATTTTTTTGATGGAGGTGCAAAATGATAGTATTGGTATGGAAAAGTGTAGGCATAGTTTTGTAGAGTGTAGGTGCTAGCATTTTCAATGGAGGCACAATTATTTTGGTCTTAGTCAAAACTCTATAGTCGAAGTGTTTTGGAAAGAGATTTAGTAAACAATAAAACAAAATGGTCAAATTTATTATATTTTGAAGGGTATGATCAATCCTCAACCCCTTGGCTGATTTATTTTAAACTAGTTTTGCACAAGAAGAAACTTCAAACAGTTGTTTACAAACCTACATTAGTCAAGTTGGTTTATAGACTAGTGTAGGCCCACCACCCAAGCAAGCTCTAGTTAATACTCCTTGATACTTGGGTGAAGCACCCTTTCTCGTGAAGTTAGATAGGTAGATATCTAGTGACATAGGGTCATACATAGATACCATGAGAACACCTTGTCCCTCTCCTTGGGAAACTTTCAAGTTAAGCCAAATATTTCTATCTCAACCTAAGGAAGTACTTCGTGAGTAACTTCAGTGTAAGATTTTTATCCCTTGCAACACACTAGCTATGATCGAAGGCCTTAATATAGGTTACACAATGTTGTTTTAGGTCATCATCTAAACACCAAGAGGGTGTGTGAGGCACAACCATGAACACTATCCCATCAAAGTGTGGAACAAGAAATTTTGGTAGGAAAGCTAGTACCAACCCTGCACTGGTAGCTTAGAATCACCCTACGCATCAAAGTTTCATTAAACAAGACATGACTAGATTTGGATACAACTTTCATTCTCCCCATTTCTATACCCCATCAATAACATGTGGTTGAGGTCATCCCCTAGGGTGTTGAAATTGCTAAGCATGTCTCCTAAGGGGAAAGGTATGCTAAGTTTTTTTTATCTCCAAGATTGCACAAAGTGTGAGGGGAGAGCATACACACAAAACTAGAAAACCTTATGTTTACATAGAAAGCTAAAAAAATGAACTACAAATATTTTTTATCAACAAGATCACTCTAAGAGTGGGGGGAGATCATACATCTATTGCACCCTTCTAAACACAATACACAAGTTCATTTGCCCAATATTCTAGTTTTAGTACCTAATCTATTGGAAAAGGAAAAAAATTCTACAAACGTCTTGCAAAATGATAAGTTAGTAGTTTTATTTTCTATATCTTCACCAATTCGATCAGTTGCACCACTTGTTACTGCAACACAGTAACTGAAAACCCAAAAATATGAGAATAAAATGCACATGCGGCTTTGAAGACAGACCAAATCAGAAGTGCAAAAATATAGAAAAATATATTTTATACGTGAGGCAAAGGTGCCAAAATAGAGAAAGTTGTGACTATACAAAAAATAGAGGCACGAAAATAGACAAAAAAACATGCCTACATTTATAAAACTGATTTGCAATATTTTAATCTAAGTCCCTATTAACTTGACTATGCCTATTTGATTAATGCACCTTACTATTTTTTTTCTAATTAATCAATTATGAAAAGCCAAAAATATTAGAAAATACTAAGTATTCTATCCTTCTGTGCTAAATCAGAAGCGTATCTCTACATAACAGAGGCATAAGAAGTCACTACATAGGCGTAGCAGGTCATGATGTAGGTTGCTCAGTTTCTTGTGCAAGCATTGAAATACAGAGTGCAAGCACTACAAGTCGGGATGCAAGTGTTGTATTTTTTTGTGTAGGCATAGCAAAACTATGACCCAAAACAAGAAATAAAAAATGTAAACTACGCTTCAAAATATGAATTCTTTGACCTTAAGGTTTAATTTTAATGCCCAAAACAAAGTGTGAAGATGTGAAAACTAGGGAACTTGATTAACATGGATAGATTTTACATTATTACTTTTTTAGATTGTGGGTAAATTTTCTATTGTATCTCAATGTGGAATTTGTAGTTGCAAAGAAAAAAATAAATAGTTTTTTGTAACAAAGAAACTAAAAGAAAATAACTTTAGTTGGATTTAGTCGAACATCTATGCTCCCAATGGGAAAGGAGCTAGAAAATATTTGTGGAATGAGCTTTCTTCTTTTCGTATAATTTTTGATAATGACCATTGGATAATTACGGGTGACTTTAATACTCCCCTTCTGAATCAAGAGAAATTTGGAGGTTCTTAGGTGAACCAGGAGAGCAAGTCTGATCTTTTCGATTTCATCAACAATAAGGAGTTGATTGATATGGACTTGCAAGGGGCCCAGTTTACTTAGTCGAATAGAAGAACTGGTAAGGAACTAATTCAAGTTAGGTTAGATAGAACTTTAATTTCTCATTAGTGGCTTTTAAGCTATTGTTGTTCTCTAAAATCCCTTTCCAGAGTTGGGTCGGATCACTTTCCCATAAGCTTTGTGGAAAACCCTATAAAGGTGAAGAAAAATATGCACTTTAGATTTGAAAGAATGTGGTTGTCCCATCCCCTTATCTCTGCTAAAATTAGGAAATGGTGGAATATGGATGTTCCGAGAGCTACTATATTCAAAATATATAGCTAAAAATTTGAGAGAAGTCAAACACAATTTAAGAAAATGGAGAAAATAATCTTTTGGAAAAAAAATTGGTATGAAATCTGATCTTCAAATGAAGCTTATAGAGATCTAGGACAAAATCTAGAAGGAAGGATACATTGAAGATAATAAGGATAGAGAAAATGAGTTGTTGGTGAAACTGCACGATATAACAGCAAAAGAGGAGGAATTCTGGAGGTAGAGATCGAGGGTTTTGTGGCTCTTTCCTGGAGACATAAATACTAGGTACTTCCATTTATCTGCTTCTAAGCATAGGGTTGCCAATAGAATCATTTCCATAGAAGTTAATGGTACTAGATTTGAGGAAGAGGAAGACATCAAAAAGCAAGTTGTCCTCTTCTATAATAACATTCTTTCAGTGAATGGGGAAATCAATCAAAATGATCAAGACTTTTTATTAGAGGCCATCCCATAGGTTGTGTTAGGGAGGACAATGAAAAGCTTGTGTCCATTCCCTTTATGGAGGAAATTAGGAAAGTTTTCTTTTCTTTTGAAGGAAACAAGGCCCCTGGGCCTAACGGATTTCCTATGTTCTTTTTTCAATGGTTTTGGGACATTGTGGAAAATGATGTTGTGCATGCTATTAAGGAATTCTTTGGTTCCAGAAGGATCCTTAAGGAATTGAATGCTACTTTTGTGGTCCTTATTCCTAAGAAACTAGGGGCAATGGAGTTTGAGGCATTTAGACCCATTAGTCTTTGCAATTCTCTCTATAAAATCATATCTAAGGTGTTGAATTCAAGGATCCTTTCTATCCTTCGTTTGTTGATTTCCCATTAGTAGAATGGTTTTGTTCTTGGAAGGAAAATCCTAGATTCTATCGTCATGGTACATGAGAATATTCACTCACTTGTGGAATCTAAAACTGAAGGGTTTCTTCTTAGGTTGGACATTTCCAAAGTGTATGACTGTGTTAATTGGGAGTTCTTACTCAAAATTCTAAGGGGGTTTTCTTTCAGTAGTAGAGTCATTTAGCTGGTGAATCAACTGGTGACCATAGTTTCCACATCTATTATTGTAAATGGATCTCTTAGATTCTTCCAAAATTCAAGAGGATTGAGATAGGGGGACCCTATTTCACCTATTCTTTTTACTATAATGGCTAAAAGTATGGGAAGAAATCTTAAGAGATTAATCGAACAAAGGTCTCTTATTGGTCTTAGTCCATCTTCTATGAATATAATTTGTTCTTGCCAATATTTTGTTGATGAAACAATGTTGATGGGAATATCTTCTGTGAATGAGGCTAAGATTTTGAAAAAAACCCTTGGTTGTGTATGAGCAGGCGATTGGGAAAAAGGTCAATAGACAGAAGAGTTCTATATTTCTCTTCAATACCCCTAAGCATAGACATGTCAAGATTGCTAGAATCCTTGATTTTGGGGTGGAATCCTTACCTTCTTCTTATCTTGGACTTTCGTTATGCCTTAAACCCCTAGATGCCTTTTGGTGCTCTTTGGTTGACAAGTTCAGAAAGAAGTTGGCAAGTTGGAAAGGAGCTCTTTTGAGCCAAGTTGGAAAACTTCGGCTTCTTAAAGCACCTCTTTAGAACCTCCCAATTTATGCTCTAAGCCTCTTCAAAATCATTGCTAAATATGTAAAGGACATTGAAAAGATCTAGAAAAGATTCCTTTGGTCTAGAGTGGAGGAAAGAAATAAAATGCCTCTTATAGGGTGGGATTTGGCTTGTAGATTGGAAATCCTGGGGAGTTTAGGTCTTAGAAAAATAAGAACTATTAATAAAAATCTTCTTTCCAAAAAAATATGGAGATCTTTCTCATCTGGAAGAGAATGGAAAGACATTTTAAGAAGTAAATATATGGCTGACTGAATGTCCCTCAAATCTATATTGGATTCTCATCATCCCACATGGT
>VDFB02180296.1:0-16314 GCA_007258455.2 Sequoia sempervirens
GGTGTCTATCATTTTCAGGAAGTCATGAACTAAGACCGTTTTGGTCTTGTATTCAACCTGGGAGAACTGCATTTTGAAAACCTTGAAGATTGACTGGGCACACGATACTGTTCGGACAATTTTTTTGCAACTGCTAAAAATAGCCTTGCCGAGAAGTACTTTTATGAAAGTTTTTGAGACGTGGGTTTTCTTGGGAATAATTTTTTGAATGAACCCAGAATGTCAGAAATTCCAAAAAATCGCTTTTCCTAGTACATGCAAGAACTTCTCGGGGCAGAAGCTTTAGAAGCAACAAAAGCAGTGCGAAGTAGCGCAACACTATTTTTCCTGAAAAATCTGACACATGGGTATTGTAGGTGCTTCAAAGCTAAACAAACTCGGTTTGTTTGTTTTTTGAAATTGTGATTTTTTCCGGAAACCCTAAAAAAAGGGGGGTAGCAAGGCTACTTTTTCTGGAAGAATCTGACACGTGGGTTTTGTTGAAACTGCTGTGCTGATCATACCCAAAAGGTCAAATCTATGAATAACTGCCGTTTACTTGGACATGCAAGAAGATCTAAGACAAGAATAGAAGAAAAAGAGGGGAAGAAGTTTGGAAGTTATAAACTGCCTCTTTGAATCTTCAAGAAAATCACGCTTGGAGATGTAAACTTTGATAAATTGTTCTTCTGTGCAATTTATTCTTGAAAACATGGATGTTGAGAAAGCCCTCTATTAGATCTTCAAACGACTTTGGAGATTAAAATTCTTGTTCTTGAGCTTCAACCTACAAGGAAAGATAATGAATAATGACGCCTAAGCTTGATAAATAGTGTTTGATGTTGAATCAATCAAGTTTAAGTGACAACACTTGATTGAGGAGTCAATCTACCTGATTAGTTCGCAGAGATGATTTCCACCAATTTGGGAATGTTTTAGACATGAAAAGGCTTTCAAAATAGACAACTTTAGTCAACTGAGCCTATTTTGACTTTAGGCATCCAAGTTAAGGAGTTGAACATTTTTTTATTCTTTTTCTATGATGAAATGCCTCCATTTGATCCTTGATTCTGGTTGCTCGATTGATCCTGAAGTGCTGCTGATAGATCCATTGCTGGGTTGAATCAACTTTGAAGAAGTGTGCTCGGGAGCTGCGAGGCTTAAAACTTGAATCTGATTCCTCAAATTCCTAGGCACCTTTTCCCAAAAGGGTGCATTCTTCACCAAACTTAGTCAGTTTCTTGGGTGCTTTTCAATTTCTCCATTTTGACCTTCAGTGCTTTGATTTGAGATCACTGATGACTCCGGTGAATGTGCTGAGACATGGGATGGATAACTAGTTCAGTCCCATAAAGGATGACTAGTCTTGTAGGTTTTGAAAGTTGATTTAGGGGTCCTAAAAGTATGGGTGTTCCTGGCCTGTAGGGGCGCCTTTGACCTTTTGTGATGTAATTTTCACTTTGTAATCTTTCATGAACATCCCCAGTTTGATCTTCGTTGTCAGATGTTTGATTTATCTTTTAAACTTGCCGACGGTGTCATTGCTGAGATTGATCAAGATGGAGGACTTTTTGGAGGTTAGGGAGCTTGAAGATTGCATCTGATTGCTCAAAAAGCTGGGCGCCTATTTCTAGGAAGGTGCAATTTCCTTAACACTTAGCCAATTCTTTGTGTTCTTCATTTTACCTTTTCTTCCAATGTTTTACACTTGATCTTCATTTGTGAATGCTTGATAGTACCTGTGAGCATGCAATTGGATTGATTGCGAAGCTAAAAGGATGCTGAGCAAATGCCTTGTAGAAAGCAGTTGCTGAAAAACACAACAGGTGGCTCCAAATGATGGGCGCCCCTTGCCAGCAGGGGCGCTTTTGCCTTGCTTGACTTCATTCTTTGATGATATATGCTTTCAACATCTTTTGTCTTCACCTCCGTTTGTCGGTGATTGATGAATCAGGTGAACTTGCTTGATGATGCGTTGGAAAGCCAACAAGATCATGAAAGAGTTGACTATCTTGGCAAAACTTGATGACTACCTTTGACCTTTTGAATTCATGGATGCCCTTGGCTAGCAGGGGCGCTTTTGGCTGCAGTTTGAACATTTTCTTTGAAAATCCTCGTCTCTTCGCGATTCGCGTTCGCCGTGTAGCTTGATTGGATTGAGCATTGTTGTTGACGACGCGAACGTGTGCATCTTAGCAATCACTTTCACCATGTTGCGTGTACGTGTGTTTGAAAAATGGCTAAGTCATTGACTGCATAGCCTCTTCCTTGTAGCAAGGCGTGCATCTTCCAGAATTAGTCAATTTTCAACATTTTTCACTTTTTAAAATCCCCGCCGTCGCAGAGCATCTTTCGCCATGGATTCTTCGTTGAAGCTTTTGAGGCTTAGATTTTGATACCTAGTACTAGCCATTTGCCATTAATGGCTGCGGAGGTCCTAGCTTTTCTCCTAAAAAAATGTAGACCCACTAGAGTAAAACAAAAATTTTGGTGATTTTGACTTGACCTCTGTGATCATGAAGTCAAATTATCCTATCAAAATCATTTTCAACTAATTCTAGAAAGGTCCTATTTTTAGGGGTTTTCCTAAAAACAGGGGAACGAAACCCTAATTTTCAAATTTTTAGAAATTTGCAAGTATCTTCCTTGACATAAACCCACAAAAAGCCTATGTTTTGTTTGACCTAAAATGGACTTTTGACAACAATTTTACATGATTTAGATAATTTTAATCAAAATGCCTTATTAAGCAAAAAATTAGTTTGGGTACAACATTAGGCTCTGTCTGGTGACCATGTCGGATACTTATGGCATAGAAGAACTGAGAATCTCTAGCTTTTGTAGACCAGTAGTCTTATCAGTTGGGCATTGGAGTCAGAACTTATTTCCTAATTCACCTAACAATTGGAGTTCTATTATTCACCTAAAACAAGACTACCTAAGAAAACACCTAAAAGATGATGATACTTTATGAAATGGGGAAAAACATTACAACATAACGAAAAGTGGAAAGAAAATTATTTACAAAAATTCAACACTCTCGAAGGGATGAAATGCTTTAAGTATTGCCTGTTGTATGGTAGTGAGAAGAGCCTTCCATTTGAATGTTAAGAGAATATAGGAATTCTCTCCTGTGAAATCATGGATCTGGAACGGCCCTAGCCAAAGGGAGTCAAGTTTACCGTGCATTCCCTTGGGCTCGTGTCTCTTGTCCCATAACAGGACCTTGTCTCCGATTTCAAAGTCTCGTTGCTGAGCCTTCTTGTCGAAGATCTTCTTCACTCGCTGTTGGTGCTAAGTGATCTTATCGACTACTTCCATCCTTTCCTGTTGTAGTTTCATTAGGCACAAGATGCATTTTTCGATCGGATCTTTGAATTCTTCATCTTCTACTGCGGATGCCAACTGCAAAGTGGACAACTCCAGAGTGATGGGTAACACAGCCTTCGTGCCATATAAGATAGTAAAAGGTTAAGTGCCAATAGCTCTCTTGGGCGTAATTCTATTGGCTCAAAGAGTGTCGTACAACTTCTTGTGCCAAGCTCGTTGAATGGAGTCAGCCAACTTGCACACCATCATGACAATGTTCTTGTTGGATGATTCAGCTTGTTCGTTACCTTGTGGATAGTAATCTGAAGAGTGGGACAAGGTGATGCCGTAATCAAAACAGAATTCTACCAACTCCTCTGACGAGAAGCTTGTTGCGTTGTTAGTCACGATCTTTCGTGGTACTCCGAAGCGCGTAATGATGTTTTCCTTGAGAAAGTCGCACATGACTTCAAAGGTAGCATACTTTGTAGGAATCGCCTCAACCCATTTTGTGAAGTAATCCGTTGTCGTAAGGACATAGACATGCTCCTTACTGGAATGTGGATTGATTGGACCTACGAAGTCTATGCCCCATTGCTGAAATGGAGCATCTATGATTACTGGCATGAGTGGGATGACTGCCAATTTGAGTTTGCCAACAAATTGTTGGCACATTTGGCATTTGTGCACCCAGTCATATGTGTCGGGAAACAAAGTCAGCTAGCAACCCTTGATGAGAAGTGGCCACCACATGCTTGATTGTGAAATGCCTCCAACAACCGCCGTTGTTGGTCCCTGCTGATGCATAGCAAGAATGTTCCATCAAGCCCAAACTTGTATAGAATGTTACCTCTAAGCACATAGCTTTATGCTCTTAACTTCAGAGTTCTTTTTTGTTGTTTTCCCAAGTGTGTTGGACATTCTCCATAAGTTAAATAGTACCACAGTACAGAATCAACTAGTAAGACCATTGGAAGGTCTTCTTCAATCTTTGTTCCTAGTACACCATCAACAGCTTGGTGCTTTAGATCACCGTCTTCTGCAATGAGCTGACACAAACCTCTCTCGTGGACGAGTTTGGTTGGCTTGATATCCAAGTCATATTCTTAGACCCTTGCAATCCAGTTACCTCTTTTGGTGCCCATCTCTTGTTGAGTTAGGACACTTTTGACTACAGGATCAGTGACATACACTATTGTGTGGGAATTTAAGATGTAGAATCTAAAATTCTTTACGGCCCTCACAATTGCATAGGCATTCTTTTCGATATAGGAGCATTGAGACTCGTTGTTTTTGAAACTATTGCTTATGAAGGCAATTGGCGATTCGGTCTCCTCATTTAGCTTTTGTGTTAGTATGGCAGAGAGGGTGTGTTCTGACGCGTAGTAATAAAGGATGAATTCTTTATTGAAATTGGGTTAGACCAGCACTGGTGCCTTATTGATGGCTTCTTTTGTTTTGACAAACGCCTCTTTTCCTTTTTCAGTCCATTTGAAGGTGGACATCTTCTTCGTCATTGCTGACATGGCTTTGGTTAGCTCTGAGAAGTCAGGTACAAATCTTCGTATGAAGTTGACTTTGCCAAAGAAGGAATGTACCTGGGTTGTGTTTGTTGGGAGAGATAGGTTCTTGATTGAATCAACCTGATGAGGATCAATCCGAGTTCCCTCTTTGGAGACAATATGGCCAAGTAACATGCCTTCCGTCACAGCAAAGATGGATTTCTTGGGATTCAATGATATGTGGTGGTATTTGCATCTCTCGAGCACTTTCACTAAGTGTTGAAAATGGTCTTGCTGCTTCTTTGACAAAGTGGTAAGGTCATCAAGGTAGACGACGATCAATTTGTCTTTAAGGTCCCCAAATGCCAAATCCATGGCTCTCTGGAAAGTGGCACCAGTGTTGATGAGGCCGAAGGGCATCCTTTCATAGGAAAACATACCCCACGGGGTAGTGAATGCTGTTTTGATTTCATCCTCCTTAGCCACCACAATTTGGTTGTATCCAGAAAAGCTGTCAAGCAATGACAACATCTCCAACACGGTTACTGTTTGCAATGTGTGCTCCATGATGGGTAAATGATAGTTATCCTTTAGGGATGATTGGTTGAGGTTCTTGAAATCTACATAGATTTGGATCTCTCCGTTCTTGCACACAGGAACTATGTTAGACACCCAGGTAGAATGATGGATTGCAAAAATAATCTTTGCGTCCACCATCTTCTGTACCTCCGTGTAGATCGTATCTTGGACACGTGGGTTGTAGTGTCTCCACTTCTGTTTGAAGGGCTTGATATCTGACTTGAGTGGAATTGTATGAGACAATTCCTTCGGTGTGAAGACATTCAAATCTTCATAGGTCGAGGCAAAGATGTCTTGATACTGTCTTAACAAGGAGATGAAGCTGTTGCTTTCTGCTGTAGTGCAACACTTGCCCAAGTTAACAAGCTGGGGCTTGTCTTCGGTGCCAATGTCAACTTGACAGTAATCGGCAGATGTTTTGTTGACTGAATTCCTTTGACCTTGTACATGCCTGTCATGCCTATCATAGATATCCTCCAAGGATACTAGACCCTTGGGGATTAGAAATATTCCGAGCCAAATTTTTTCAATTTTCAAATTACAATCAGAAATGCAACACACCCGTTAGGGTTAGATAAATCAAACCAGCAGTTACAATATAACTCTTTGCCAAGAATGCGCACTCAATCTCAACAAGAGAGAGGCTGTCATATGGCAAGAGGATCGTCAGTACATAATCAGAATTGCAACTGGAAGTAACTCTAACCAAGAATGGCGCCAAGTGATGGCGAGCATATGGTCAGAGGGTCTTAATTGAAATGCTTATACAAAAACTCTAACCAAGAATGCGCCGGCGAACGACGAGCATGTGGTCAGAGGATCCCTACCATCTAATATACTGAAAGCAAACTCAACACCAAGTATGTGCTACCCAATTCCAGAATGGAAATGAGGCGACCATATGGCGGAGCAATTACATGAAATACAATACTGGAAATGGAGCTCAACGCCAAGTATGTGCACTCCTATCCAAGATGAATAGGCGCTATCATATGACGGAGCAACTAAAAAGTAAATACAATAGACTGAGCAAGGATCAGTCTCTTCCACGAAATGTGGGAAATATAATAAAGAGCTTACAAATGTGAATATTGGCTGGTTAGTACTACTAACAGCCTTACAATATAATATATCTCCTGCAAGCACGATGGATTATAGTGATAATCAAACTGCTGAAATGTAGAGCTACTCCAGAATGATTAATATGACTAAGATAAACAATCCCAGCCCTATTAATAATTTTACTAAGTCTGATATGACAGATCTGCAGTTAAAATGGTGAAATCAGCAACTCCAGAACTCACTTAAATGCTCATATCTCTCTCAATACTCACTCATTTAACTTGAAATCAGTTGCAAAACATTCTAATGATGATGACAATGAAGATGGATCACAAAAACTTCTCACAAAGACCCCTATTTATTTTGCACGACTTCCAAAGCACTTACGAAGTGAAATTGCCCAGAACAATATTATTTCTGTTTCTTGAGTTGTGAGTAAAAACAACCTATAGCCATACAAATCAGCAACTCTAAAATTGACAGAAAATACAATAACTCAACTATGGAATGTGAGAAGAACCAACTACAATGAAAGGAAACCAACTACAACTAAACCTCTCAACTAGTTGTTGTCTTTCAAGCAAGAAGTCGAGCCAAGGCTAGGAGGCATTCATTCCTCGAAGCAATCCCAAAGCCAATCCGGCAACATAACTTTGCAAATTCATCAGATGCCAAAATGAGGACCCAAAGCTCCTTTTATAATTTTGAGAGGACCCTCCAGAAGCTTCCAGAAGGTGCGCCTAACTTCAAGATGTTTTTAGGGTTTTTGACTTGACCCATTCTTCCTTCAAAATGGCGTCCTTTTTCATGAAGGCAATTTTTCTTTAATTTAAAATTATCATTTCTCCAAAAGTTGGCGTCCCTTTTCCTCTTGAGCAATATTTGGCTTTTAGAAATATTAAAATATTTCTCCATGTGAAAATACCCTTCAATGTCCCCCTTTTAAAAACAATATTAATTCATGATGCTAGAACAAGGAATTATAATGTTAAATTATAACATTATAATATAAAATATCTTATATCACCATGGAAATGCATCAGAAGCCAAATTCAACCATACCGTCTGAACAGACTGCCAAAGTGGAGCCAACTGATTAGGAGTCAACAAGTCAACTGCTAAAAATAGAATTTACTAAAAATAGTAAATTCATGTAATTGCTCAGAATGTCGAACTGAAACCACCAATGCGAAGCTCTCAGAAAACCCAGAAGGAATCCGCAATCCAAGTTCAACAATTCCAAAGAAGACTCCGCAAAAAGACGAAAACATCCTCCAAGAAGTTTGGAAACCCTGATTCGAGCTTAGCTTAGCCTATGAGTTTCCAGAAATAGGCTAAATCCAAATGAAGAGCGTGGGCTAAATTGGGGACATTACGGGGATATTGTTGCTTCTCAATTGGATGATGCCCGATTCTGTTGCTTCAGAATCTTCTGCTATGGATTCTTTGAAGGGAGAAGCACTGCCTTCAAAGAATAACTCTTTGTAGTTGTCCCCTATACAGATGAACTCTTCGATGTCATCATCGTCATCGAAGACCTGCTAGTTGTTGCAATTGTTAGGGATTGTCGGCTTATAGACGAGCTCAATAGCAAAAGCATTCTGATGGAAGTTAAAATGGGGCATGAAGAGAGTAGCTGATACTGCGAGGGCATCTGCTTTGCTATTGTGCTAGCGCGGAATGTATTTGATGTTGAATGCTTTGAACCAGTCAATCGCATTCCACACTCTTTGTCAATAAGACAAAAGGCGACTTTTTCTTACTTGGTAATGCTCCTTGATCTGTTGGACGATTAGCTCTGCATCGCCTTCGACTTGGAGGAATTTTATACCCATATCCCTTGCATTTTTGAGGCCCAGTATGAACACGTCATATTTTCCAGTGTTGTTTGTATTATCAAACTGCAAGCGATAAACAAATGGGTATAAAGTACCTTCGGGAGAAGTGATGACAACACCTGCTCCCAAGCTTGCTGTTGAGCAACTTTCGTCAAATTGCATTGTCCACATCTTTGATCTTTCATTTGACGTGCTTGTGGAAAATGCAGCCTTTTGCTTTTCTTCGATTACTTTAGACAGCATGGTGTATGTGCTGGGACCCGTGCCTTGGTATAACACTTGTGCTTGAGGGTCCTGGGACTTGATCATTGTGAATCTCGATTCAGCCTCAGGTTCCAACTTGAAGCTGCCTTTCTTCAACGGGATTGTCGTGTACGACCAATCCAATTGGGTCTCTCCTTCGAGATCCTTGTAGAAGCTCCTACTCAGTGGCATCCCGTAACTGATTGGAATGTCAACTATCAGGATGGTCATCATGATCTTCTCCGGACAGGACATTAGCCTTACTTCAGTGTCTTTTAGTTGGCCGACTAACAACATCGGTTTTGACTCAAGTGAGTAACAATTGTCGCGAGTCTCGGTGCATGAGAGTCCCAACGCGTTCATGATTTGTAAGGGCATGACGTTGTTCGAAGCTCATGAGTCTATTATACAGTTGCTGAGTTTGAAACCTCCCATATATAGAGATATATAGAAATGCTTGGGCTTTTCTTCCGTTGGTACGAATGATTCTTGCAACGTGGGCTGGATTACATCTTGCTTCTTTACTACCTTCAAAATTTGATCCAATTGATCAGGATGGTCCTAGAGATACTCCAGCTGTGAAATTTGTACCTTCGTCTTCATCATGGTCAAAATTTTCTAAAGACGGATCTTGAGCATTTGGCGTGGTGTTCTCATGTGAAGACTTGGGATTAGAAGTGGAAGGCACTTCTTTTCCCTTTTCATTTGACTTCCATCTTTCTTCTTCTTTTTGTGCTTTGAAGTGCTGGGCACGTGTGAACACAGGCGTTGAAATATTCTCGTGATTGACAGTGAGATAATATTGATGGTAATCTTCTTCTTGATTTACGGGTTTGCTATGGAAGTATCCCATTGCGGAGTCGCCATCGAAGTTGTCTGTTTGTGGTGAGACAACGTTCGCATTTGGTGAAGGTACGAAACTCGAGCTTGGTGTAGCCTCAGTATATCCCATGCTTTGATTCATTCTCAGATTCTCAGGGCATGTGGATCCGGTGTGTTCTTCCGTCTCGTGGAAACAACAAAACACATTAGACTTCTCAGCCTTTGCTTGTCTTGGCAGAGGTCCTGGAAATCTAGGCTTGTAGTTGTTGAATGGCTGGAAATTGTTCCTCTTTGGCTGGTAAGGCTGGTGAGGTTGATATGGTGGTGGTGCGGGCAGTGCTTGCTGCCCTTGAGGGGGTGAATGTCTTTTGAGGATAGTCACCTCGTTGGTTACCTTCTGTAGCAGTGGATTTGCAGATGCTTGAACAAGTGGTCTGATTGCATTGTTCTTCATCTTCCTGGTTGTGATTATGTTGTCTTCAAGCTTAATAGCTTCTTCTTGTGTAAGATGTAGATCCACTTCGTGGCCTGACTTCAAGAAGAAGGCTATTTTTGACGGGAGGGCGTTGATGAAGCTGCTCATCAAGATCTCGTCTGATGGGTTGAGTGTATGGGAGAGGCGTGTGACGAGGCAGTCAAACCTTGCCATGAATTCTCTTATCGGTTCAGTTGGCTCCATCTTTGAGTTTGAGAGTTGCGCAAATAACTGATGACTATCCTCGGCGGGCTTGAATCTCGCCAAGAATCTTTCACTCATGACCACCCAGCTTGTGATGATGCCTGGTTCTAGATGATTGAACCAGTTTGCAGCATTTTCCTCGAGAGTCTCAACAAAGAGACGAATGGTGATATCCTCGTGCGACAAGTGCAAAACGAAACAAGCCGCTGTGAACGTTGAGATA
Organism: Sequoia sempervirens; assembly: GCA_007258455.2. NCBI lineage: Eukaryota > Viridiplantae > Streptophyta > Pinopsida > Cupressales > Cupressaceae > Sequoia > Sequoia sempervirens. Next base: position 10,237 of record VDFB02180296.1, read on the forward strand.
TGCTCATCGAGGTGACGAGCTCCGTCGCCATGGAATCTCGGGAAATGCTTTCGCGATCCTTTGGGTGCAAGGCCTACGGGCCGATGTTGTCACCCCAAGGTAATAGGGTTGGATGCCTAGGATTTCTCCCATTTCGGCCATTGTCGTTGTTGCTGTTGTGATCGCCCATTGCTTGAGATGGAGGTTCTTCTTGAAAGTGATCAGGAACCTCTTGGAAGATTTGCTCTGCATTGAAGGCTTCTCCAACGTCTTCTTGAAAGAGAGGATTTATTCTCCTCCTTGTGTACATTTGGTAAGCCAGGGTGTTTATTGCCACGCAGAAGGTGGTAATACTAGCGTTTCGGTTGCAAGATCAGCCTTTTCTTCTTCCTCGTCTAGAGTAGTAGCTATGTTCCTCCACTGAGCAGGTGATGTATTTTTCTCGAAGATGAAGCTGTGCAAGCTACTAATGATGTCTGATTGCTCTCCTTCAATGAATGTGAAATTTGGTTGAAGAACTGTCGGAGTAAGGCATGGCTGTTCGACTGGAGCAGTAGGATGCCGGATAGTCATTCCCGTGACATAAAAGCATTAGCTTTTCTTTGTAGTTTTATGCCTCGTTGCCCCACGGTGGGCGCCAAAAAACTGTTGGCGTTACAATTCGTACCTCTGGAGTGCATATTGGCAACATACAGCTATGCACAGAATTAACTGCTCTTCAAATTAGGAGGGGAAGCTCCCTCTTTTGCTGTTATTGCGTAAAAGTAAAGTGTTCTAAATTTCCTATCTTTTTACTTAGCGGCAAGGCACAAGGGTGATAAAACTCAATGTGTTGCGGCTAAGGTTTCCTCTGGTTTCTGCGAGCCTTAACTACAACTAGGCTAAACTATCCTACCTCCTCAAGTAAAACAAAGCAAGAGGGTGTAGGAGCAATATTTGGGGAATGGCTGGATCACTTGGGCTGATCGTCTCTCAGAATGCATTCGAAGGCTCTGAACCATAGTTCCACGGGGACGCGTCCCCCTCGAAAAATGAGCCGTCTCAGAGACAGGGACGTTTCCGAAACGCGGGGACATTAGGGAAACGTCCCCTCGCCGTCCCCCCGTTGTCTCCCCGTCCCTCCGTCGTCCCCTGAATGTTTCATTCAGAGGGAGACTTCTTCGCGTCTCGGAGTCTTCTCGGCGTCTCCAAGTTTCCCACGTCCCACTATTAAAATAATGATTTTTTAAATTTTTTTTATAAAATAAAGCTTTATCATAGTTAAATAATTAAATTTAAAGTTTAAAATTTTAATATTATATTATTATTAGTTATTTGTTATTATAAATTAAAATATAATATATTATATTATTAAATTTTTTTGACTTAGACTCTAAAGTCAAGTCTAAATTAAAATTTTTGGTTTCAACTTCATTTTTCATTTCCGTCATTCCATGTGTGCCCTGCGCGAGCGACTGCATCTGGCGTGCAACTCCATCTGGCCGCTGGCGTGAGACTCTGAGAACCGAACCGGGAGAGCTCAAGGCTACTAAGCTATGTGTGGATTCATACCAGGACCAGGTATTTTCGATTTAAGTTTTTAATATTTGCTTTTTATTTTTATTTTTCATTTCATAATGCCCAACACACGAGCAAGGGCAATGGGCCAACGAAAGGAGTGTGCATTGTGGAAGAATGCCTCAAAGGGATGTCAGCACATGGACTGCATCACAGTCCCTGAGCTGACATCCCTTTGAGGCATTCGTTCCACAGTGCCACAAAAATTCAGAATTTTAAATTTTTAAATTTTTTTCCAAATTTTTAATTTTTTTTATAAATTTATTTATGCCATGGCATTGCCCATTATGGTTTGCATTCAGTCAAATAGTTCACATGCCTTGCCTATGCTTCCACATTTTCATGCATTTAGTCAAACAGTTCACATGCCTTGCCTGTGCTTCCACATTTTGCATATCTTGCAATATTGCAATCCATGAGACCACATTCTTTCAACTTTCAAGTTTCTAAGTTCAGTTTATAGGTCTGATTTTTTTTTTTTTTACATCGTAGGTCTGATTATTTTTTATTTTTTAACATTGTTTTTGCAGCATCATCATCATAATGAGTTCACACAACAAAAGTGATGATGAACCAAAAATTCAAAGTGCAAATGATTCATCAGATGATCCTGACTTTCAAATAAGAGGGGAGGCCGAGGGTGAAGTTGAACCACAAGTACAACATGGCTCAGCCTCAAATACTCAAACTACCACAAGTTCCATTGGTAGTAAAGATAATAGCTGCCCTTCAGAACTCCTTTAAGAATGGGCCAAGGGCCCTTTTGATCCAAAAATCCCTTTAAAACAATTTGCATCCAAGGTAGCATTAAAACCTGGGGTAACTGGGGGCACTAGACTATGGAAGTGTCACATGTGGGAGCTTACATGGTTTGGCAGCATTACAAGAACTAATGCACACTTTCTTCTTATTCAAGGCAAAGGTGTAGATGTATGCAAAGTTGTGGCAAGTAACTTGAAGTACAGGGCTGAAATTTTAAAATTATGGGGTTGTAATGAGGATGAAGTGCCTATATCTGCTACATTGCCACATAAGAGTATGGGTGATCAGATTTCAGCAGTGTCTACTTCTACTTTGTAGAGTTAAAGGCCACCAAATCCGTTCTGTTCAAGTGCAGCAAAGCCTAGGGGGAAACGTAAGATGGCATCTTCACAACCTTTAGCAGATTTATTCAATGTGCAGGCAAAGGATGAGGCAGATGATGCCATTGGAAAATTCTTCTTTGCCAATGGCATTCCATTCCATGTGGCTCGCTCTCCTTATTATAAAGAAGCCGTGTCAAAGATAATAAGGGCAGGACAATCATATGTGCCACGAGGGGAGAATAAATTGAGGACAACAATCTTGGATCAAAACTATTCCAAGATTAATATTTTGATGGAGAAGATGAAGAGAACCTGGGTCACAAGTGGATGCAGCATAGTCATAGATGGGTGGACGGACATTAGGCATCGTCCACTCATCAATATCATCGTTACATCTATAGCGGACCCTTATTTCCTTAGGGCTATTGATTGTCCAGGGCATAGCAAGGATGCCCATTATTAGCTTCAGATCCTCAAGGATGCTATAGAGGAGGTTGGGCCACAAAATGTGGTGCAGGTAGTGACAGATGCGACCCATGTGTGCAGAGTTGTAGGGAGGTTGATTGAGGCAGCCTATAGACATATTTTCTGGACTCCTTGTTGTGTGCATGCTATGAATAACGCACTTAAGGACATGGGTAAAATCAGCTAGATCAAATCTATTGTCAATGATGCTAGAGATGTGCAAATGCTTATCTGCAACCATCATCATTCACATGCACTTTTCAGGTCCTTCTCCAAGAAGGAATTCCTGAAGCCTTGTAGAGACTTGGTATGCATCATACTTTATTCTCTTGGAGAGGATGCTTGAGTTGCAAGAGCCATTGCAACTAATGGTAATGATAGCAGAATGGAACAGATGGCCTGAGTCGAAGACACAACAGGGATTGAGGGTTAAGGAGGTGGTGAAGAATGATGTCTTTTGGGCTGATGCCAAATATATTGTCTCCATCATTGAGCCAGTCTTCAAAGTTATTAGATTTGGGGATTCTAATGCACCTTCCCTTGGAGAGGTATACGAGTGCATTGATTCCATGCTTGATCAAATGAAGGCTAAAGTGCGAGAGAAGGACCCCACAATGCAATTCTACACCGAGCATATTTATCCAATCATTCAACATAGATGGGAGAAACTCAACACTCCCTTACACATGGCTGCCTACGCATTGAACCCAAAGTGGTATGTGCCACGTCCCGGCAGAATGACACCTATGGAGGATGTTGAGGTGAAGGAAGGGTTCATGAAGGCCATTGACAAAATGTATGATCCTATAGAGGCCAACTTGCTTCGTACTGAGTGGACAAAATTTGCTACTCTTTGGGGATATTCAGAGGCAGCCAAAGTAGATTTGGAGACTATGTCACAGGAGGACCCCAAGTTGTGGTGGACTATGCATGGGCCTAGATCTTTGATTACTACTCTAGCCATTCGTTTGCTGTCCCAGGTTTCTAGTTCTTCTGCTTCTGAGAGGAACTGGTCCACTTATAACTTCATCCACTCTGTTAAGAGGAACAGGCTCACTTCTAGGAGGGCAGAGAAGCTTGTGGCTGTCCATAGTGCCTTACGTCTCATTGATCGCAGCACAACTACATACAAGGAGAGTCCAGCAGCCAGATGGGATGTAGAGCCAGAAGAGCCAGCACACATAGATGAGGATGCTACACAGACAGGGCTGGTTGGTATTGGTTTAGATGAGCTTGAGCATTTGGGGTCCCCGTCTGACAGTTCCAATGATGAGGAGATTGGCATGGAGCTTGGAGTTGGAGATTATTAGATCATTAGAGGCATCAAGCCATTAGCTATTTAGTATTTAGTATTTTTTTTTGAAGTTTGAACATTGTTGTGTTGATAACTTGATACTTGATTGTAATTATGAATCATGACTATGAAATTTTGAAATTCAAATTATGAAACAACTAGTTCTCGTTCCAATCACAATTTCTATTAAGTTACAAGTATATTTTCATTTTGATTATCATTGTTTCAATGTTCACTAGTTCAATGAAATCATTGCAATGTGTTTAAACTCTAAAATTTACTTTTTCCTTAGGCTTTTATAGTTATACATCTTTTTATAACTAATTTTTTAAGTACTATATGTATTTCAGCGCACTGCTCCCCCGTCGTCCCCTCGCTGCCCCCAAACTTAGGCCCTCGCGCCCCCGCGCCTCTGATTCCCGTCCCCTACAATCCCCCCGTCCCCATCCCCGAAACTCCGTGGAACTATACTTTGAACTTTCAGATCTACGCTGGAATAAGGTCTTATGCAAGCAAACACTCATACGATAAGCTAAATCTTAGGATTTCCAAGGAGGTGACGACACCTGTCCGAGGTGTAGGCTGAGATGTAGATTACTAGAAACAACACAAAACGATGAACTGGATATCTGGATTCCCGAGGAGGTGACGACACCTGTCTGAGGTGTAGGCTGAAATCTAGATCATAAACAACATCAAATGATAACTATTAATCTCCAAATTCCTAAGGAGGCGTTGGTGCCTGTCCAAGGTGTAGATTGAAACAATAGATTATAAAAACAAACGTTGATAGAACTTGAAACTTTGGATCAAATTGCACATTTTCCTTTTGATGTATTTCTTCAAACTTGCTCAACAATTTACAAAGATTTGGGACAACAAAGGTACGAAATCATACACAATTACAATCAAACCAAATAACTCTCATCCAAGAGTGAACATATATTGACTTGCAAGCTTGATGGCACAACGACGCAACAATTTTGTGCAGTAATAAAAGTTAAACAATAATGAGCAAGGATGCTCTTATTTATAGAAGCTCAAAGGAGTAGGGAACCCTAAAATCTCCTTGAGTTAACAATGAGTTCTTGCCAATCAGCAAGATTTATTCCTATGTCTAAAAGTAGGTAACCTAATAGTTAATTGGAAAGTCTACTCCAGTTAACTAATTCTAAACTAAAAGAGAACTCCAATATACAAAAATGCCTCCAAAATAGACATCCACAATTAGTGGGACAGTGAGTTAACTTGGAAAGAGGCATCAAGTTAACTCCTGTGCCATAAATGCTATTTTGGAGGGGTAGGATGTCCTAACTGGGTGCTTACACCTCATCAACAATTCCTCTAACTAGTCATTTATTCCCTCTGCATTTGGACAACTGATACTTCGCAAGATGATGACGTGTCGTCGCAACATTTCCTTGCCACTCACAATCTGCTCTTGATATTCAATAGTCTTGGTAGCTGCGTCATCTAGCTTTGCCGACATGGATGCGATTTGACTTAACCTGTAATCAACAGGATCACCGCAGAAACTACTACGGATGAGATCCTGAAACTGTGTTTGTAGCTCAACTAGCTCGACGTATGCACCTCTTTCATGCTGGTAAAGGCAAGGGATAGATGTTACCAATGTTCTCACGAACTTGATAACACCTGCTACGATCTGTTTGTACTCAACCAATTCCATAGAGTTTG
>VDFB02180296.1:16334-33868 GCA_007258455.2 Sequoia sempervirens
TACAACTTTGCAAGCATACACTAGACCCTGATGACGAATTCTTCCACTTGATTTCTCAAGTGCTTTCCATATAAGATCAGCCGACTTAGCTGATTTTGTTCCTCAGGGAGCTCCAACATCTGTGGAGGTAAGGCATAGATGATTGATGTACCATGCACCAAATTGGATATATACAGTGATGGAGCCCCTAAATTTTTTTTTCCCATCTCAAAATTTTGCAAAACTTGGATTGATCCCTTGTCTTGGGGCTTAGGGTTTCATCTCTCATAAAAAATTTAAGGGTTTATGTTGCTAGAAGCCCTTCCTTCATAATCCCTAAGCGTGTGTCCTTGCCAACGTTCTAATTTGTCGTTGACCTTTTGTAAAAGGTTCCTGCTTGTCCAAGTTGTGACTTGTGTTATCGAGTTCATTCTTTTACCGACCCCTTGATCCTAGTGGTCCCGGTTGATGCCCGTGGTTGAGTTAAAATTATTGCCTTATTTTAATTGAGGTCGATGTCTTCCAAATATTTTGTCTAAAGTCCAAGCTAAGGTTTTTAATATTTGCCTAAGGTTTTAACCTTAATGGTTATATCCCTGACCGTCGTTTGCCTAGTGATGGCCCCATCTTAAAACTAACATTTTCAGCATGTGCAGATATTAGGTTCTATGTTGACCGTTGATCATTGCAAGCCAATCTCCACCGTTCCCCACTTCCCTGTCTCGTTTTATTCCTCATTAAAATAATCACATAGGCTGGCAGGAGCAAGCCGCGTGTGTTCTACATTGGCGGGCTCAGTACCTTTGAATGATCTGCGAGCGGTATTAAAATGAAATCGACGATGGTCGTTGGGTGATGTGGCTTCATGTTGGCCGCTCCCCACCACCCCGTCCGATCTTATTTTATATCAAAGAAATCTCAGCGAGGGAGCGGGCGGATTGACACCTATCGCTTCATGGAGGGACCTGCTTGGCTTTGGAGACGGAAAACGCTTTATGGAGTAAAGATTGATGGTTGATGGCGGGAGACGTGGGTTAATCCTGACTGCTCCCCTCCATCCCGTGATGGACCCACTCGTACCTCTCATATCTCAATGGGAAAGCGGGCGATTGCCACGTGGATCAATCTGAAGGGTTGAATGGACATTAGTAAGGGTGAAATATTAATAAATTTGCCGAAGAAGACATGAAGAATTAAGGGTGCAAGATAAGAATTATTTTCTTAGGCACGTGTTTGAGATATAATGAGTAGTTTTTGATCTTGACCGTGATTTCTGTCAGGGGTTTGTACACGTGGGAAGGTGACATTGAAATAAGGTAGGGTATGGATCGATGGTTTGAGATTAAATCATGATTGTTCCCCATCGTCCTATTAAGATGAGTTGCAAGTGGGTTATTTCCCATGGGCGAGGGGGAAAACATGACACGACAGGCTTTCTTAATTGCTAAGTCGGTATTTAAGTGTGCTGACAGAGTGGATGTCTATCCACATGGGTTTTTCTAATTAGACAAAGGCAAAAGACATGCAGTCGGATTTTTCTATAATAAATTACTTTGATTGTAATTATCTGTCGATCCATCTCAACGGGTGATCAACAACTCAAATTCAAAATCAATCAGCTGATTGTCAGCTCACTCGCACAAGCCTTCCTCAAACATTAATGGTAAGCACGCTCAATTTGGTCAATATAATGAGGATCGACAGCCATATATTTCTTCATAGTTTGCAATTAGAAAGCTGAGAAATTAAGTTTAAGTTCGTGAAGAAGATGGTGTAAGAAGTTACAGAGATATTGAGGTAGCTTTCTCCCAGGTAAGTAAGTATTTATACCTGCTTGTTTTCGATTACGTATAAGTTAGTTTGTCAACTCTAAAGTCTTGGGGTGGTCAGGGTTTTGTAGTCTGCAATCTCCTTTTAAGTTGATAAGAATTGCGAGGATTTGAGTGTTTTATTTTGCAAAAGTTCTTTTAAAAACAAACTGGTGAAAAGTCTGCCTGCAATTAAGAGTCTCTTTGTTCTCGCTTTGTCCTCTGTGAGATGGGTGAGCCAAGTGAGTCTGTCAAGCCAGTTAGAATGTCTAGGAGACTTAGTCTACATAAATCTCTGGATGGTGTTCCTAAAACTGAACTTGGCATACCGGGAGCTCTTGCAACACCAAAGGGCAGGAGGAGTGCCCGTGGAAAAAATAAGAAGTGTGTTGTCAAGAGCATTCATAATTTGAGGAGCAGGGTTGTTTTAGAAGAATTGGTCAAGTTTAGAAAGAAAGATTCAGTCAAGCCTGTGAGGGAAGCGAAGAAGAAGAATAAATATCACAAGGCTTACATGGGACGATGGAACTCTCCCATAGAAGTTTTAGACAGCCCTTCAGGTGATGGAGATACTGACCCAGAGTATGGCAGATAGCTGCTCACTCTGGAGCCACATGAGGATTTTGATGAGGAAGGAGTAGTCGCTTCTCCAGTTTCAACACGAACGCGGAGCGGGCGGGCATACTTTGATGCTGACGAATCAGAGTAGCGCCCCGACTTTATTTTTGTTTTTGATGACACCATGGCCACTACAGTGGACTTGTCCTCTTCAGCAAGACTTATCCTCTTCAGTAAGCATATGGTTTTTTGTCTTTGATACTGACGGTGAAATTCTTTTGGCTAGTGTGAAGGAGAGGTGTTGGACTCTATTAATTTGATGGCAAATATGCCTTTTCCGGTTAGTATGTGAGTTTTTGCCTTGGGTGCTGATGGAGAATCTTCTTTGATAGACGTGGACAGAGAATTTTGGCGCTATTGCAACAACAAACGATGCCTTTTGGAAGGGTGGCTGGTCTTCTTCAACAAACTTCATGATGTTTTGTCTTTGGTTTCCCCCCTATTTTGCAATGATCAAATGTAACTACCTGGGGAATCTCTAAAATTAGGGTAAAATTAACTGTCACATGCAAATGAAATTGTAATTGTAATTTTGGCCTAATGCTTGTCGCTCCCATATCTCTATAAATGGGATTTCAGGGCCGGTTACAAGGGTTGTTGGGTGGTTGGTTGATCTGGGATTGATCACACAGAAAATTGTAAAGGGATACTGAACAGTGTAGTGTTAAGTCTTAGGTTCGAGTTTTCTGATATGCATATGTAATATTGATAGTAGTATTGACAATATAGAACAAAATAGTGCAAGTTCGACACCATTTCCTCTCCTATGTATCAAATTTATAAGCTATAAATAATATAATCAATGGTTATCTTATTTGTCTCTATTGATTTCCAATGGGTGTGGTTTTACTTTTGCTAATTAATTCAAGGAATTGATGTAAATGCTTGAATACAACCATAGGTTTATATTAAGTTAAGTACTAGGATGCTAGTAAGAAGTGATGGTTGAGACATAATGTTGAAATACTGTAATGCAGTATTTCCAAAGCTTTAAATAATGTCATGTGTGAAAATTGCTGTCAAATTATGCGGGTATTAGTATTGACTCTGTTGCAAGGATGAGGCACTGGCCTATGTGAGGTAATTATGTTGCATTGTGTCAATTAATTCAGCCACTAACCATTCATTAAATGAAATTCTATGAAACGGGTTACAAAGATATGAGGTTTTACCATTCTCATGCTCTGAATGTGAACTATTATTAAGAAGTAGCCAACTTTGATATGTTTTACTAGCTGAGCCTCTATATGATAATTATCTGTGTATATTGCAATGTTATTGATACAAGTGGCACAAGAATATTATTATGTGAACATTGCTAGGACTACCCTCCTGTGTTTCACAGAGCCCGAAGTGTAGAAGGGCCTGAGAATCTTTACTTGTTTGTTGGCCAATCCTTGCCTTTAGTTACCATTGGATTTTGGCAAATTCATAGGTAAACGGTAAGATTAAGTTTGGTTCTAAAAAAATAACCAACAGATTGGCGAGTCCGCTGGGGAGTGCACTTAGAAATGTGGTTGCAGGCTGTCCTATTAAAGAGTCAAATATGTGCTAGAGAGTATATTTTTCATGCCTAGCTTTGTGCCAGTGAGTCAATCCTCCGAAATGTTGCAGGGAATTGCTGTGTTTCCCTTGAAACCTGCGAATATTATCAAAATCTACCACCATTCCATGAATATTTTTACAATTTCTCACTAGATGTGGGTGGCGACTCCGAAATCTCTGAACCAAAATGTATTTTTTGAGAAGATCCAGTCAAATGGAATGAAAAGTTGTTGAAGAAAGGATTAGGTAGATCTGCAGTCACACAATAAAATACCTTGATAGAAAGCTAGAGAGAAAATTTCAAAGGACTCCAATATTAACTTAAGAGAGTAAAAGAATTTACTAAATCTGAACATCTAGGTCAGATTTTGAGTACTCAAAATTTGGAAAGGGTTGTGGTGTAGAAGGTATGAAGTATTCACATGTGACTGCTGATCAAGGAGGCTTAAAGTGAAATCAACTTGTGAAGGAAACTCCATTTTATTGAAGTTTCATTCCTCTGAAGAAGTAGGTGGCGACTCTATGCAAAGAACCTGATGATAGCTTCACATCTGCAAAGTTTTCCAGTCACAAACATAATTCAAAGGCAGCCACAACACATCTAGGTATTTCCCCTATTTTGGTTTTCAAGAAGCATAAATTTGTAGGAAAACCATATTGAATGATTTGGAGAAAATTTTGTTCCCTATTAAGTGATTTAAGCACAAATAAAGGGAATAGTAGTAATAAATTGACATACTTCTAAGGTATAATTGGAGATATTTGTATTGGGTTGAAGAAGTATGCTTATCTTTGAAATCTGCCTGATAGAAGGAATATGATATAGATATATTTTAGCCATGTACTTTAAAATCATGATCAAATGAAGAAGTAAGGCAGTAAATGATCAACTATGAAGTTGATATTTGAGGGTTGAATAGGGATACAAGGAAATGTTTTGTTCCCTTGTGTCTCCTTGTGGAATATCAAGTAAAACCATGCAGGGCATACAACCTTTATCATGCCCTCAAAGGAATTTCTCTATTTAGAGATATAGGCCATTGGACTTTAGTGGTGTTCAAGGTTTCCCGAACATGATTCCTAATGATGTTAGGAAATATTTGCCCAAATTTACAGGGTAGAGTTCAGAATCAGCTTTTAAACATTTGTATGCATCCATAGATTTTTTGGGAGATTATGAGGTAAATCTTGAGGATGTTGTCATGAAGCTTTTTCTTTAGTCTTTGAAGGAAGATGCTAGAGATTGGTTTTCATATAATCATATTTACCAGTATGTTCTATAGCTTCATGGAATGAGTTCGTGATAGTATTTGTAGAACATTTTGGTGAAAGGGTTAATCCAAATGTGGTAAGAAAAAGATTCATGGAAATTGAGAGAGATGAAGAGGAGTTGGTTCCTGCTTTTAACATCAGATTTGTAAAAGCAATAAGAAATATTCCTGAAAACATGCAACCAAGTGATGCCGAGTGTTTGGTGGTGTATCTAGGTGCATTTGATAATAAAATGAGTTATTTGTTAAGAGATAAGGAGCCCACAACATTGCATCATGCATATCAATGCGCCATGGACATTGAAAATAACATGAAATATTTAATAATGAAAGGATATATGGCTACAAGTGTTTGTTTCCTAACACACGTCATGTAAATGAAATTCATAAAGATGAGAGAGATGGTCAAGGTGAAGATACTTTTGATGAATTAACTTGTTCAGCCTCACAACATATTAATCATGGAAAAATTCAAGGTGAACCTCAACAAAATTTAAACAATGATGATCAGATGCTTTTTGTTTGAAGACTGTCTAGTATGACAAAGCATGAGGGAGAATCACCATATGAATTGTTAACAAGGTTCTTGGATATGTAATGTCCCCTTTCACTTAAACCTGAGTCTTGCATTCAAAGTGTTTCTCAAGAGTCATTAGAAACGTTAGAGATCAATGAATTTCAGTAATAGCTTCTAATAAGACCGAAGATGATATAAATATTTCGTTCTTGTCAAAGGTTTATTCATTTCCTCCTTATCACTCACTATGAATGATTCTAAATCACATATTTCATAAATACATCAGAGTAGATATTAATCGTCTTTCAAGATCCCATAGATGGAATTTTATTATGCCACTTATCATCATAGTGAACAAATAGAAGCATTATTGCTTATAAATCCCAATAATTGCTGCAAGCATCATTATTACATAATCGCATATAAAGCGTATAACTATATACATATATACATACTCAGATATATAAATATATAAACTTTGGTCATTACTAACTATTTATATATACATTTATTTTATACATATACTATAATCATTATTAATTATCTATATATATATTTATTATTTATATATAAATAATTAATCAATTTAATAATCATATTAAACTCATATATATATTTATTTTGTTTTACCTATATATATTTTAGTTTATATATAAATTGACAATCATATTAAATTCACCTAACACAGCCAGACCTCTGATTTCTGACTGTCAGATTGCTGGCTGTGAATTCAGATTATATCTACTTTTTCCTCCTCCCAGCCACGTCATGTAGAAGACCTTTTTAAGCCAGCAGTCATAAATTATATAGTTTTTTCCTTTTTTTTTTCTTCACCCGTCTTATTCCATTTATTTCTCTATGTCTCTAAGAAGAGACATCCCTTTTCAAGAGATATGCCTTTTCAGAAATACGTGACTTCTGTTAAATTCTTTTGTTTACCATTAAATGCTTTCGTATATTATTTCGCATGGTCTTAATATAAACGCTGCCTTTTTATACTGAATCGTAGCCTCTTAGTGAATGAAATCACTGCCTTGTAAAATATGCTAATTTCTGTTCTTCGATCCTTACTTGCTGCTCCTTCAAGCTTCAGATCGATGCTTTCATATTCAAATATTAATATAGTCCCACGAGAGGTCTTTAGGGTGGTTTCTTATTAATTTATATGGTTATGATATCTGTTCTCATTACAATATGTTCATATACAATGATATCTTAGATTATCATTATTTTATTGTATAATAATAAATTGTCAATATTTATATTATATTCAGCTGTTTATTTCATTATAATTATAATATATTATTTTGTTTCATTTTAATCTTGTATATCTTAATATCCCTTATAATATTTAAATTATTATTATTTGTATATTCTTATATTTACAATTTTATTTGATGTTTGTTTAATTATATATATTTTTAATACTTACTATATCATAATGTTTATGATATTTAAATTATTACTTAATTATATTATAATTATAATATTATCCCAGATAATTATAATTATAATAATAATATTTAAATTGAGATTGCCTATATTTCCATTTTGATATTTATTTGATTTTGCTATTTGTACTTTAGTGTTATTTTGGTGCTACGATTTTGGGGACATGACAGGATATCTTGTTAGAAATCCCCAAAAGGTTGAGACCTAAAGACTCAGTATGTATTGACCTATTCTATGAAATTTATCAGCTAGGGCTTAGTACCTTACCAAAATAATTGAAGCTTCATGATTTTGATCAAATATTGGATTGGATTAGGATTTCCGAGGAAGCTAAGTAAGATTATATACAAGGAATGAGGCCTCGAAATGATAGTGGTGGTTGCCTTATTGAAAAGGATCAAAGATCAGTCCAAATAATGCAAAAAAGATATTTCAGAAAGTGAACATCTATCTAATGATGCCATTGATACATCTGTGAGTGTTGCTGATATGTCCTTACAAAGTAATAATCAAAATCCTGAAAATGAGAGTGTTAACATTCACAGTGAACATTCTGAATACAGTGCATGTGATAATGAATCTCCTTCCGGTGAGGATCATAAGGAGAGTGAAGTTTCTGGTTGTCTCTCAGAAGAATAAGAGTCTTTTTATGAGGATGACCTAGGAGCCTTTTCTTTGCCTAAAGGATGTGACAATAGTGATGCTCATGAGGTTTTTCCCTTACAAGTCAAGGAACAAATCCCATGTGAAGGATATTGGGAATGCAATCCAATTATGTATGATATTAACTATGCCAGTGCTGTGAATGATGAAGTGTTTGAAGATGAGAATGTCTGTATTCAGCATTCTGAGCCTGAGTTCAGTGTTAAAAGTGATAAAAATGGTGGTACTAACCAGCAGGATCATGACCTAGTTGTCCCTGATTGTCTGTATGAAATAGAGATGGAATTTGCTGGTTTTGTAACAGAAATGGACACGAGTGTTCTCAATAAGGAATGTATTGAGGAAGAAAAAGATGAGGAAGCTGGTTAAAATTGTAATGAGTGACCTTCAGATTGTAATGAACCTTTCACATTAGAGTCAACACAATTATCAATTAATGGTACACAAAAATGCTCTATTGCTGATTCTGTTAATTCTAAGTTATTTGAGCCATCCTTTGAAACATTTTGTATTAAGTTGGATGATGATTTGAGGAGTAAATCAGAATATGCTACTGAGCCTGAATTGGAAGTATTCTTTGATACATGGGATGTGATTGACAATAGGGTTTGTAGTGATGACCTTGAGTTGAATATAAGTCAGGCTATTATGAATTTAGATAAATCATGTTTACATGGTATTGGAGTATGTGACAATAGGCCTGGTATTGAGTGCTCACGTGAATGTAAACATCAGCTGGAAGATATGCTTGTATATGAGCACTTCTTATTTATCACAGTGGATAAATGTTTGCCTGGCATGGGACAGAAGCCAAGGGATGATTTTAAAGATTTATATGCTCTTGGATAAAGATCTAAAGCCCACTGTATATGAGGGTTTTCTGTTCGATGTGCAAATTGAAGTTGGTGTCAACTCATATGACCTAAATTATCGAGTGGATTATGAATGTTTCATGTTCTCAATTCAATTGGATAAGCCTTTACTGGGGCATACTAATGATCAGGTTAGGGTCATATATTACAGAGAGTGTGGGTTTCAAGTATTGACTGACTGCAATTTTCAGTCAGGTAAAATTCATGATGATATTGGAAAATTTGGACACATGGTTAGTATGGTTGGTGGTAGCAACCATAGCAAGATTAGTTGGTGGATAGTTCATGGAAATCTTCCTGGTCTTGGCCTAATATAGACAGCAAAAAGCAAGGTTTTTGACAGGGGCAAATACTTGTCCTAAGTTTTGGGGGCCTAGGGCCACCAAGTGATTGAAGCCTGGTAAAATTGCATTTGCAGATTGAAGACCTACATATCAGAGGAGGCTTCTAAATTTTTGAAGTGGATCTTTTTGTATAATCATGCAAATGTTGTACATATGTTTGTTGTTTTGGTCTCGTCCTCTTGCCTAGTCTGGGTAGGTCCTGGTTTTTGGTTCTTTGTGATCGGTCTGCATCAACCTTGGATTCTTCGATCTCACCATGCCTACGAGTGGCATGTATCCCCAATGTAATGTCCCCAAATTTATGGATAAGTGACTTAATTAATTTAATTGATCAAGTTATCCAAAAAAATAAATTTAATAATATTTCTAAGGGATGACTTTAATCGATTATTTTAATTAAATTAAGTGAAATATTATAAAGTCACTTATTTCATAGTTTAATAAAGTGACTTAGTGAAATATTTAAAGTATGACTTTATAAAAGTCACTTTATTTTATGAATGGTAAAATTATAAAAGAATGGAGGATGAAAACATTCACACTTTTCTGGATGAACATATTTTTCACGGTAGAAACTAGTCAGCTCCCTGGTTGGGTTTGAGAAAACCTAATGGTGCCCATTTCGGTTGTGAGATATCAACCCTATTTGGGTAAAGGTGAAATAAAAATATGAAAATATATCAGATTTTCGTGATTTCAGTTTACTGAGGTTTTTAGTGCTTCATTTAGGCGATTTTGAAGAGAATATTATGCAAGTGAAGGCGTCTCTCAGTATACAAACCTTAGGCACACTACTTCTAAGCAAGAGACTCCTGCAAATTCATGTTTGAAAGAAATCTGGGCGATTTAGTGGAAAAAATGTGATAGTTGAGCAAGAACGACTTTGGAATCAGTCACACATTATTTGTTGAAGGCTTTTCTCTATGAGGAAACCCTAGGTGCCTCTTCTACAAGAAAATGATACAAGTTAGGGTCATATTTGGATGAAATCTGGGCAGTTTATTAAAAAAGCGTGTTTGCTGGGCAAAACGACTTCCTAAAGGACATTATTCTGAGACGTG
Organism: Sequoia sempervirens; assembly: GCA_007258455.2. Classification (NCBI taxonomy): domain Eukaryota; kingdom Viridiplantae; phylum Streptophyta; class Pinopsida; order Cupressales; family Cupressaceae; genus Sequoia; species Sequoia sempervirens. Next base: position 26,465 of record VDFB02180296.1, read on the forward strand.
GGCAGGAATATGAGCATTTGGAAGTGGCGTCTAAAGGAGATAAGGCTGGATGCACCCTTGAATAGAAGAATTGAATGTTTGTGAGGAGATATCAGTCACTACATATAATTTATGAGCCTTCCTGAGTCGTCAGCCTCCATGTTCAGCTTGTTACCAGATATTTAAGTCAGGTCGGGCTATTTCTTGCTTGTATTCTATGTGATTTGAGACCTTAGATGCATTTTAATACTTAACAGTTGTGTCCTTAATTGTCAAAGTAAATCTGGGTCTGCTGTGAGGGGTTATTTGACATTGTAAGTTCAGAAAGTTACATTGTAAACTGCTGTTATCATCTTTCATAGAAATATTTCTAAGTTTCTTACAGGTTGATGTAAAAGTTGTGACAAAGTGGCTCAATAGTTATGAACTGTTATTGTCTATGAAGAATGGGAAATGTTGTCTACATGAAATGTGCATAAGATAGCCCCTAAGCTGAGTATAGACTGCTGAGTATAGTACCTAAGCAAGTGTATAGACTGCTGTTCATGAATAGAAATTTCTTTTACACTCAGAATTATACCTCAGCCTACTGTAACTGTCTCTCAATCATTACTATTTGATGTTAGTACATTTCCAAATGAGTTTTGGTGTAGTAGTGATTTTGCTAATTCTGTAGCAGTCATTGATCTTCATGAGAAAATGTTAAAATGTATCACTGTTATGAAAGAAATGGGAAACATGTTGAAGCCAAAACAGTCCTTACTCACAGTTGCAATTTATTGAATGTCATTACTTGCATACATTGAGATTACAAACTTTTGATAAAACGGAGACTTTCACATCAAAGGAAACACAAAACTTACTGATAACAGGTCAGGAACTTCACACCCAACAGGAGCCATTGATGGAGCCCCTAAATTTATTTTTTCCCATCTCAAAATTCTGCAAAACTTGGATTCATCCCTTGTCTTGGGGCTTAGGGTTTCATCTCTCATCAAAACTTTAAGTGTTTATATTGCTAGAAACCCTTCCTAAATAATCCCTAAGCCTACATCCTTGCCAACGTTTTAATCTGTCGTTGACCTTTTGTAATAGGTTCCCGGTTGTCCAAGTTGTGACTTGTGTTGTCGAGTTCATTCTTTTACCAACCCCTTGATCCTAGTGGTCCCGGTCGATGCCTGTGGTTGAGTTAAAATTATTTCCTTATTTTAATCGGGGTCGATGTCTTCCAAATATTTTGTCTAAAGTCCAAGCTCGGGTTTTTAATATTTGCCTAAGGTTTTAACCTTAATTGTTATATCCCCGACTGTCATCTGCCTAGTGATGGCCCCATCTTAAAGTTAACATTTTTGGCATGTGCAGATATTAGGTTCTATGTTGACCGTTGATCATTGCAAGCCAATCTCCACCACTCCCCGCTTCCCTGTTTGCCTAGTGATGACCCCATCTTAAAACTAACATTTTTGGCATGTGCAAATATTAGGTTCTATGTTGACCGTTGATCATTGTAAGCCAATCTCCATCGCTCACCACTTCCCCGTCTCATTTTATTCCTCATTAAAATAATCACATGGGCTAGCGGGAGGAAGCCATGTGTCTTCTACATTGGCGGGTGCGGTACATTTGAATGATTTGCAAGCGATACTAAAATGAAATCGATAGTGGTCATTGGGTGATGGGGCTTCATCTTGGCCATTCCCCGCCAACCTGTCTGATCTTATTTTATATCAAAAAAATCTTAGCGAGGGAGCGGGGGGGTTGACACCTATCGCTTCATGGAGGGACCCGCTTGGCTTTGGAGACGACGAATGCTTTATGGAGTAAAGATTGATGGTTGATGGCAGGAGACGTGGGTTAATCCTGACCGCTCCCCGCCATCCTGTGATGGACCCACTTGTACCTCTCATATCTCAGTGGGGAAGCGGGCGATTGCCATGTGGATCAATCTGAAGGGTTGAATTGACATTAGTAAGGGTGAAATATTAGTAAATTTTGCCGAAGAAGACATGGAGAATTAAGGGTGTAGGATAAGAATTATTTTCTCAGGCACGTGTTTGTAATGTCCCCTTCTCAATTGTGATCAATTCAGTTGATCGTTAGCCTATTTCGGAGACTCGTAGGCTACTCAGAGGGTGAAATTAGGGTTTTTTGTTTTTGAGGAGGTTGTTGCTTGCAGTTTGGTGATTGGATTGCGGATTCTTTCTGGGTTTTCAGAGAGCTTCGCAGTGGTATAGCTTGCATGGCGATCCGAGCAACTTCAGGAATTTGCTATTTTTAGTAAATTCCATTTTTGGCTGTGGTCCTATTGGCTTTGATGCAGTTGGCTCTCTTCTTCAGCCAGTTCAGTTAGAAATTTGATTTTTGGCCTTTGGATGCATTTTCTGGAAGAGATAAGTTGAGTTGATTTAAATAATATTATATTTTAATGTTGACCCCTTGGCCTAGCTTTATCACTTTAAGTTGTTTTAAAAGGGGGACTTCAAGGGTGAATGCCTCATCAGGAGGTAATTAAATATTTCTAAGGCCAATTTTATGAGGAAGTCTAGGGGGTATGCCATCTTCAAGAAGTTTATTATTTTTACTAAAGGCAAATATTACCTCATGAAATGGGACGCCTATCTTTGGAGGGAAATGAAGTCAATTCAAAATTGAAAAAAGGGCGCACTTTCTTGAAGCTTCTTGAGATGCTCTTGGTGAGTTTATAAAAGGAGGCCTTCTCTCTTTAGTTGGTATCTCTTGTCTACCATATCGTTATGCTGCTAGATTGTTTCCAGGCACGCGCTTCGAGGAAAGCATACCTCCTAGCATTGGCTCATCTTCTTGCTTGAAAGATAGCAACTAGTTGAGAGTTAGATTGTATTTGGGTTGTCTAGCATTGTAGTTGAGTTTCTTGCATTTTGGAGTTCTGAGTCTTGCATTTTAGTCTTATTTTGGGGTTGCTGATTATAATAGCTGATTGTAAGTTTTGATCACATTTTCAAAAATAAAAATATTATCATTCTGGGTGTTGCAATTTTGTGTTTCTTGGACAGGGGCGACCCTTTGCTCCAAATTGCAGATTTTTTAAACAAGAAATGAATTTATGCCAAGCAAAGTCGCCCTTCCTAGGGCCGTACCATCAGTAGCAGCATTGGGAGTTGTGCAAAGAAATTAAAAGGGAGCCGTGTGGGGGTTTTCATCATTGGAATAGGGGCGCCATCATACTAGGAGTCTTATGCACTTTATCTCATACATTTTGGGTGAGTTTTGAGTGAGTTGTGAGCACAATAGGGAGTTGCTAAGTTGCTGGTCTGTGTAATGTCAGTCAATAATCAGTTATATCAGATTTTAGGAATTCATTAGTTGAGTGAGAAACTGAGTCCAAGTGATCATGTGAGTTTGGGAGAGTTGATTAACAATATTGCAGCTTGTTTTGCTTCTCTAATGCAGTTTACTTGCAGGATATTATCTTAATTGTAAGGCTGTTCAGTAGTACTGTCAGTCAATGTTATTATCTTGCTAAGGCATTATTCATTCTAGTTGCAAACACTTAGGGATCCTCTGACCATATGCTCGCCATCTCTTGGCACATTCCTTGGTTAGAGTTACTTTCCAATCAAATAGTTCATAGGGAACCTCTGACCATATGCTCGCCACTCCTTGGCACATTTCTTGGTTAGAGTTACTTTCAGCTCAGCATGCATAAGATCCTCTGACCATATGCTCGCCTCTCATAGGCACATTCTTGGTTAGAGTTCCTTCAGTTTAGTTTTTCATCAGATCCTCTGACCACATGCTCGCCCGTCTCGGGCACATTCTTGGTTAGAGTTACTTCCGCATCATTTTGGTTTTGAATCTAACCTTAACGGGCACGTGTTGCTTGTAATTACAATTGAAAAATAAATAAAAATTAGTCCAGCTCATTACAGTGTTTGAGATATAATGAGTAGTTTTTGATCTTAGCCGTCATTTATGTCAGGGGTTTGTACACACGGGAAGGTTACATTGAAATAAGGCAGGGTACGGACCGATGGTTTGATATGAAATCATGATAGTTCCCCATCATCCTATTAAGATGAGTTGCAAGTGGGTTATTTCCCACGGGCGTGCGGGAAAACATGACACGACATGCTTTCTTAATTGCTAAGTGGGTATTTAAGTGTGCTGATAGAGTGGATGTCTATCCACATTGGTTTTTCTGATTAGACAAAGGCAAAAGGCACATGCAGTCGGATTGTTTGCAATAAATTACATTGATTGTAATTACCCATCGATCCATCTCGATGGGTGATCAACTACTTAGATTCAAAATCAAGCGGCTGATTGTCGGCTCACTCGCACAAGCCTTCCTCAAACATTAATGGTAGGCACACTCAAGTTGGTGAATATAATGAGGATTGACAGCCATATTTTTCGTCATAGTTGGCAATCAGAAAGTTGAGAAATTAAGTTTAAGTTTGTGTAGAAGATGGCGTAAGAAGTTACAGAGATATTGAGGTAGCTTTTTTCTGGGTAAGTATTTATACCTACTTGTTTTCAATTACGTATAAGTTAGTTTGTCAACTGTAAAGTCCTGGGGTGGTGAGGGTTTTGTAGTCAGCTATCTCGTTTTAAGTTGATAAGAATTGCGATGGTTTGAATGTTTTGTTCTGCAAAAATCCTTTTAAGAACAAACTAGTGAAAAGTCTTCTTTCAATTAAGAGTCTCTTTGTTCTCATTCTATCCTCTGTGAGATGGGTGAGCCAAGTGAGTTTGTCAAGCCAGTTAGAAGGTCTAAAAGACTTAGTCTACATGAATATTAGGATGATGTTCCTAAAACCAAACTTGGCATATCGGGAGCTCTTGCAACACCAAAGGGCAGGAGGAGTGCCCGTGGAAAAAATAAGAAGGGTGTTGTCAAGAGCACCTATAATTTGAGGAGCAAAGTTGTTTTAGAAGAATTGGTCAAGTTTAGAAAGAAAGAGTTAGTCAAGCCTGTGAGGGAAGCGAAGAAGAAGAATAAGTATCACAAGGCTTACATGGGATGACACAAATCTCCCATAGAAGTTTTAGACAGCCCTTCAGGTGATGAAGGAGATACTGGCCTAGAGTATGGCCAATACCCTACTCACTCTGGAGCCACATGAGGATTCTGATGAGGAAGGAGTAGTCGCTTCTCCAGTTTCAGCACAAACGCGGAGCGGGTGGGCATACTCTGATGCTGACGAATCAGAGTAGCGCCTCGACTCTATTTTTGTGTTTGATGACACCATGGCCACTACAGCGGACTTGTCCTCTTCAGCAAGCATATGGTTTTTTGTCTTTGATGCTGATGGTGAAATTCTTTTGGCTAGTGTGAAGGAGAGGTGTTGGACTCTGTTAATTTGATGGCAAATATGCCTTTTCCGGTTAGTATGTGAGTTTTTGCCCTGGGTGCTGATGGAGAATCTTCTTTGATCGACGTGGACAGAGAATTTTGCTGCTATTGCAACAACAAACGATGCCTTTTTGAAGGTTGGCTAGTCTTCTTCAACAAACTTCATGATGTTTTGTCTTTGGTTTTGCCCCTATTTTGCGATGATCAAATGTAACTGCCTGGGGAATCTCTGAAATTAGGGTGAAATTAACTCACATGCAAATGAAATTGTAATTGTAATTTTGGTCTGATGCTTGTTGCTCCCATATCTCTATAAATGAGATTTCAAGGCCGGTTACAAGGGTTGTTGGGTGGTTGGTTGTTCTGGGATTTATCACACAAAAAATTGTAAAGGAATACTGAAAAGTGTAGTGTTAAGTCTTAGGTTTGAGTCTGCTGGTATGCATATGTAATCTTGATAGTAGTATTGACAATATAGAACAGAATAGTGCAAGTTCGACACCATTTCCTCTCCTATGTACTGAATTTATAAGCTATAAATAATATAATCAATGGTTATCTCATTTGTCTCTATTGATTTCCAATGGGTGTGTGGTTTTATTTTTGCTAATTAATTCAAAGAATTGATGTAAATGCTTGAATACAACCCTAGGTTTATATTAAGTTAAGTACTAGGATGCTAGTAAGAAGTGATGGTTGAGACATAATGCTGAAATACTGTAATGCAGTATTTCCAAAGCTTTAAATAATGTCATGTGTGAAAATTGTTGTCAAATTATGTAGGTATTAGTATTGACTCCGTTCCAGGGATGAGGCACTGGCCTATGTGAGGTAATTATGTTGCATTGTGTCGATTAATTCAACCACTAACCATTCATTAAATCAAATTTTATGAAATGGGTTACAAAGATATGAGGTTTTACCATTCTCATGCTCTGAATGTGAACTATTATTTAGAAGCGGCCAACTTCTTTGATAGGTTTTACTAGCTAAGCCTCTATATGAGAATTATCTATGTATATTGCAGTGTTATTGATACAAATGGCACAAGAATATTATTATGTGAACATTACTAGGACTACCCTCCTGGGTTTCACAGAGCCCGAAGTGTAGAAGGGCCTGAGAATCTTTACTTTTTTGTTGGCCAATCCTTGCCTTTACTTACCATTAGATTCTGGCAGATTCATAGGTAAATGGTAAGATTAGGTTTGGCTCTAAAAAATAACCAACATATAGTCGCAACTTTTGGTTTTCAGCGTTTAGGCTACTTTATCTTTATTGTCCTTTGCCATTCTTTCTCTGACATTCACTGACGCAACTTCAAGGAGATCCGCCTCAACCTGACGCGTGGTCTTACCGAGGTTGACCTTCAACAAGGTGCAGTCATCAACCTCTACCTCATTTGCATTTTCGTCTTCAAGTGGTGCAACGATCTCATTTATGATCTTATTGTCAACATTCTTTCCCACATGGACTTGCTTCTTGAGCTTCTTCTTTGGCATGCCCTGAGGGACATGGTCAAATTCTGTGAAGTCTAGTTGGTAGGACGACCTCCCTCTCTTCCTTCCTAGGAGATTCTCAAGCCAAGATGAATCTTGACTAACCTTGCTGGAAGGATGGATGTTAAGCCCTTGAATTCCTGACTAGTGGGGTTGTCTTGCAGTGTTGCGTGGTGGCGAATCTAGCTCTAAGTCATTATGGATCGGCGACTACTATGGTGGTGGCGGAATGGGAGGTTCTACTTCCATCTCTAGTACTATCTCAGCTATAACTGTTTCCATGATTGGCTCAGCTATGTTTGTGGCCGTCTCCACATGTACCTCTTGCTGATTTTTATCAGCAATTGGCATTCTTCCCCTTGTATGACCTGACATTCTGGCTCCTTTAAATATTCCGAACCAATTTTTTCACTTTTTTGATTACAATAAGCAATGCAACACACATCCGTTAGGGTTAGCACTTAAACCAAAACGATGCGGAATACAACTCTAACCAAGAATGTACACCAGGATCCCGAGTTGGGCAAGGTGTGAGCATATGGTCAGAGGATCTCAATGCATGCTAAAAGAGTAACTCTAACCAAGAATGTG